>MJUT01053297.1:45897-63531 GCA_002080005.1 Gigantidas platifrons
CAAAAAGTATGATTACATCATTTACAATGAAATAGTTATTATTTACTAAGTATACAATGCTCCTTTTATTAAGTGATTTAACGTAACAACAAACTTCAAAGAGGAACGTAATACAAATTCGGAATTTATAAGAGTTGTCTATCCAGTGAATTTTTCAGGTATATCATGACGAGAACAAGCTAATTTTCAATAAAATGATGATGAGGTCCGCTTTATACTAGACCAACACGCTTAGCTGGATTTTAATAGGGCCAGTTTACTGAAACAACACGCGGACACATTATTCTGATTCCGAGCCAGCCAGTATTTATTCTTTCTCCTTACCGCCGCGTGCTTAGCGGAGAAGCAACAACTACCAATTTTCTAGTCTTTGGTTTGATCCGATCGGAGCTCGAACGCACGATATACCGCACTCGAGGCGAGTACACTAACCATTAAAACACCGATGCGGTTCGTTGTCCATCCAGAAACTTTAATATACATATTATATATATATAGGAATTAAGCTTAATGCCTAATTTCACTTATTGCCGCTAACATATATATAATTTATTTTGTTTGTGCTGCATCGTCATGTCTCGACGATCCGGTACTCAATAAGTTATCTGGTTAGTAAATTCCCTTAGACTTTATATATATATATATATATACGTCTGAAAATTAAACCAAACAGTGTTAGAATTAGATTTTTGAGCTGTCAAATTATTGTTCTGTCCTCGGGATTTGAACTCACACCATTGATAAACTGCAGCACCAATCGCTTAGCCTTATGTCCAGTGCCCTAGATCACTCGACCACATCCGGTCCTTAAAAAATGGGGCTTCAATATTCGAAGTGTTACATTGTCTCGAAAGGAAAATCTAGAGATAGACATAATACATGTGTCTAAGCGTGTGTAGATGGTACATATATACTTAATATTATACTTTGACGGCAATCTAACTCAGCAATTTTTAATATATTGTATATATATATATATGTACAAGAAGCAACCCTTAACATGGTGCATGTATGATATTTATACAATACACGACTAATCCTTATGCATTTTTCTGATTGTTAATGTTAGTTAGATATATATTTAATAATTTACAAAGGTATTATCACTATTTATCAAACATTCAGATTCATATTACTGGATAGGTCTTACCGATCTTCAAGAAGGCAAATGGCGTTGGAGCTATGACCAATCTGATGCTACCTTTAAAAACTGGGTACCCGGATATGGAAATAAAGGAACATCAATGAATTGTGTTATACATCATGCAAACGATAAAAGATGGATTGACTACTATTGTTCTTACAAATATTATTTTATTTGTGAGAGTAATTTCTGTAAGTAAAATACAACCAACTATGTAAACGCTTTATACCGGCTAGTATATATAACAATTGATGCTGTATGATAAATAATGCATATTTCGATATAGACATTGGCATAATAGTTTGTTATTTTGTAATATTTTTTCCAACAGATTCAGATTCCCTTTGTTTGCTTTTTTACGTTGTGCAAAACATAAACCGCAATCGGGGATATTTACAAAAATAAAAGAGTACAAGAGGAAAAATGTAAATGTAAAAAATCAAAACATATCAACAATCCACACAAGTGATTAAAAATGTCTAATTCATCTAAAAAATAAATGTGGTTAATGCCACTTAATTAAATGGTAATACATTCTCAAATTGTTAACCAAGGATAACCCATGGAAGCCTTTTAGCTTATTGCTCATGGGATCCTGTAAACAAACAGAAGTTAAATGGGTATTAAAATAAACAATAATCAGCGAGCGAATGTGGGGAAAGAGTTCATTATATTTTAATAGCATTTTAAATTTGTTATTTTTTTTTATTGCAGGCAGTAAGTGAAGATGATTGATGTCAAGAACAAGCAGATATATAATAAATACTAAGACCACAACCTTGTCGTTATAGTCATTCAATAATTATGATTAGGATTCGGTGATCTTTGTTCTGTACAACAACGTTGCTTACCTCCTCCATACCCCTCCTCCTCCGTCCCCGTTATATGTGAGCATCTGTCATTTGCTCACATACGGAAACCACTTACATGACCTCATCATTTCACTACTACGGGATTTCTTGGTCAATAAAAATAGTTTAACACCGCCACTTTTTATTGACATGCCTATGCATAACTTGGAGGTCATCAGTCATGTATGTACATGTTAAGGGTATCCATTGTGACTGTTTGTTACATAACTAAGAGGTGATCTGTCATGTATGTACATGTTAAGGTATCCATTGTGTCTCTGTTTCTATGATTTTTTACTTAGATTTATGTGTTATTCTGATGGTATGGTATTTGTAGGTTTTCATTTTCTTACATAATTGTCTATTATTTATATTGTTGGAGTTATTGATGGTATTCGTAAATTTAGGGAGATGTTTTGTCGCTACGATGCCATCTATAGTGTTATAGTTTACAGGGGACAACCCATAGTTTTGGGTTTCACCGGACAGTTTTATAAATTGTATATCTGTTCGCGCTTTCCTACATCATAAAGTCTTTTGATCACGATGTGACTGAAATATTTCTTAAAGTCATGATAACATGAAAAACACAAAATACAACACTGTCGCAACAATTCCAAAATCAAATATCAAAATCGTGGAAAGAAATTTACCACCTTTGTCCGGTGCATGATGTGTACCGGACTAGTGTGAGGAAGGTCACAGGCTTTATGTAGGTGTCTTGTGGTTTAGAGTTGTGGTCAGAAGTCAAAGAACCATAACCTCTCGTCCAAGCTGATCCCCTCTGTTATTAGTTGGTTGGTTGGTTTCATGGTGATTAAATTTACTGTCAACAATATTCCATTTATTGCATGGCGGTCAATTTTATTGGTGGAGGAAACCGGAGTACCCGGAGAAAACCACCGACCTGCCGCAAGTCACTGACACAGTTTATGACATAATGTTGTATACCTCGCCCTGGTCGGGACTCGAACTCTCAACATCAGTGGTGATAGACACCGATTGCACAGGTAGTTGTAAATCCAACTACCATAAGATAACGCCCACGACGGTCCCCTCTGTTATTAGCATTGGTTAGTTTATATTATTAACTTCTGTATAGCATACAATACAAATAAAATTAATGAGAGTAATCGTTATATGACAAACACACAAATAGAATAACACGTTATCCTGCTAT
Organism: Gigantidas platifrons; assembly: GCA_002080005.1. Lineage (NCBI taxonomy): Eukaryota > Metazoa > Mollusca > Bivalvia > Mytilida > Modiolidae > Gigantidas > Gigantidas platifrons. Next base: position 49,073 of record MJUT01053297.1, read on the forward strand.
TGTCATGGAGAATCTTAATTGTGTTGATCAGGCTTTCGTGGTTTTTTTGTTTTTGTTTATTAAACGTGGTCTTTTTCTTAAGTTAAAAAAAATCAATAGTTACCCAATAAGAAACCCATCCCACTTGACATGGATGTGCAAGGGTCTAGAACGTAATTACTGTTTGGATTTTTAAGCCTTATTTATGCCCCACCTTTACGGTAATTTGTTCCTTTTTTTTTGCCGGTGTTGTACACAACTATGTCCTATTTTCCTTTTACGTATGTACACATTTTGAGATCAACTTTTAATACTGTAACTATAATACTGTCATTCTCAACTGATGAATCAACTTCTGTGATAATTTATGCCTGCCCTCCTACACTGAACAAAATGTCTCCATCAAATTCAACGACAATTTTGGGAAGAAAAAAGATCATAGGCAGTGATTCTCAACAAATCTTTTAATATAAACAAAACGAATGGCCACCTCTGATCTCAAAACACTGAATACAAAAACATCTCCCTCTACCCATGGTATTTTGACCTCCTCTCCATGATATATCGAACCTCCTATCCATGGTATTTTAACCCCCCCTACTCATGGTATATCGAACCCCCTATCCATGGTATATCGAACCCCCTATCCATGGTATATTGAACCTCATAACCATGATATTTTGACCCCCTACCCATGATATATCAAATTCCCTATCCATGGCATATTGAACCCTCTACCCATGGTATTTTGATCCCCTACTCTTGGTATATCAAACCCCATATCCATGGTATATCTGACTCCATACCCATGGTAATTTGACCCCTAACTCCTGGTATCTTGACCCCCCTATATATGGTATATCGAACATCCTATCCATGGTATATCAATCCTCCTACCCATGGTATTTTGACCCCATACATATGGCATATCAAATCCCTATCCAGGATATATCGGACCCTTACCCATGGTATTTTGACCTTCCTACCCATGGTATATCGAACCCCCTATTCTTGGTATATTGAACCCCTACCCATGGTATTTTCACCCCTACCCATGGTATGTTGATCCCCCTACACTTGGTATATCGGACCCCCTACTCATGGTAATTTAACCCCCTACCTATGGTATATCAAACCCCTTATCCATGGTATATTGAACCCCCTACCAATGGTATTTTGACATCACTACATATGGAATATCGAACATTCTACCCGTGGTATTTTGACCCCTTACCAATGGTATATCGAGACCTTAATCCTTGGTATAGTGACCCTACCCATGGTATATTAAACCCCCTATCCATGGTATATTGAAATCGCTACCCATGGTTGTTTGGCCCCCTATCCATGGTATATCAAACCCCATATCCATCGTATATCGAACTCCCTACCCATAGTATTTTGAAACCCTACCCATGGTATTTTGAACTTCTTATCCATGGTATATCGAACCTCCTATCCATGTATATCGAACCCCTACCCATGGTATTTTTACCCCCCTACCCATGGTATACTGAACCTCCTACCCTTTGTATTTTGAACCCCCCTACCCATAGTATATAAAATCCCTTATCCATTCAATTTTGAACCACTAAGCATTGTATATTGACCCCCCTACCCACGGTATATGGAACCCCCTATCTATGTTATATTGAACCCAGTATCAATGGTATATAAAACTCCACATACATGGTATTTTGACTCCCTAACCATGGCATATCCAACCACTATCCATGGTACATTGAACCCCATACCCATTGCATATCAAAACCCCTATCCATGGAATATCGGACCCCTACCCAAGTTATTTTGACTCCTCAACCCATGGTGTATCGAACCCCCTATCCATGGTTTATTGAACCCCCATACCCATGGTATTTTGGCGTCCTACCAATGGTATATCAAACCCCCTATCCATGATATATCGGAACCCCCTACCCATGGTATGTCGGACCCCCTACCAATGGTATTTTGACCCTCCTACATATGATATATCGAAGCCTCTACCCATGATATTTTGACCTCTACCCACGCTATTATGACCCCCTACCAATGGTATATCGAGCCCCCTATCCATGGTATTTTGACACCCTATCCATGGTATTTTGACACAGCTACCCATGGAATGTCAATTCCCTATCCATGATATATTGAACCCCCTATTCATGGCATATCAAACCCCTATCAATGGCATATTGGTATTTTGACTCCCCTTCCCATGGTGTATCGAACCCCATATTCATGGTATATTGAACCCTACCCATGGTATTCCGACCCCTTTTATCATGGTATGTCGAACCTCCTATCCATGGTATATCGGATCCACTACCCATGGTATTTAATCCCCCTTCCATTGGTATATCGAACAACCTACCCATGGTATTTTGACCCCCTTACCTATGGTATTTTGGCCCCTACACATGATATATCGAGCCCCTTATCCATGATATGTTGAACCCCTACCCATGCTATATCGAACCCCCTATTAAGGTAGTTTGACCCCCTTACCCGTGGTATATCGAAACCCCTATATCGAGTCCCCTAATATGATATATCAAACCCTCTATCCATGTCACATTGAACCCACAACCCATGGTATTTTAACCCCACTACTCATAATATCAAACCCCATATCCATGGTATATCGAAACCCCTACCCATGGTATTTTGACCCCCCTACCCATGGCATTTTGTATACCCCATTCCTACGGTATATCCAACCCCTATCCATGGTATATCGGACCCTTTTCTATGGTATTGTGACCCTCCTACCCATGGTATATCGAATCCCCTATCCATGGTATATTGAACCCCCTACCCATGGTATATCGAATCCTTTATCCATGGTATATTGAAGCCCTACACATGATATTTTGATCCCTCTACATATGGTATATCGAACCCTCTACCCATGGTATTTTGACCCCATACCATTGGCATATCGAGCCCTCTAACCTTGGTATTTTTACTACCCTATGCATGGTGTTTTGACCCCTTACCCATGGTATATCGAACCCCCTATCAATGGTATATCGAACCCCCTATCAATGATATATCGAACCCCCTACCCAAGGTATTGTGAACCCTCTACATATGGCATATCGAACCCTCTACCAATGATATTTTGACCCCCAAACCCATAGTATTTTGACGCCCTACCCATAGTATATTGAAACTCTTACCCATGGTATATCGGAGCCCCCTTCCCATGATATTTTGACCCCCTATTCATGGTATATCGAATCCCCTATCCATGGTTTATTGAACTCCCTACCAATGGTATTTTGACCCCTCTACATATGGTATATCGAACCCTCTACCCATGGTATTTTGACACCCCTACTCATGGTATTTTCACCCACTACCCATGGTATATTAAACCTCTTACCCATGGTATATCGGACCCCCTATTCATGGTATTTTTGCTCCTCTACATATGGCATATCGAACCCTCTACCAATGGTATTTTGATCACCTATCCATGGTATATTGAATCCCCTACCCGTGGTATATCGACCCCCTTTTCCATGGTATTTTGACCCCCCTACCCATGGTATATCGAACCCTCTATCCATGGTTTATTGAACCCCTACCCCTGATATTTTGATCCCCTACCTATGGTGTATCAAACCCTCTATCCATGGTATATCGGACCCCTACCCATGGTATTTTGACATCCCGATCCAATGTATAGTGAACCCTCTACCCATTGTATTTTGACCCTCCTACCCATGGGATATGAAACCCCCTATCTACGTATTCTTGACCCCTTACCCATGATATTTTGACCACCCTACCCATGATATATCGAATCCTTTTCCATGGTATTTTGAATCCCTGCCCATGGTATATTGAACCCCCTACCCATTGTATTTTGAACCCCCTTTTCCATGGTATATCGAACCCCCTAACAATGGTATCTTAACCCCCTATCCATGGTATATCGAACCCCCTACCCATGGTATTTTGACCACCCTACCCATGGCATATCAAACCCCGTATCCATGGTATATTGAACCCACTACCTATAGTATTGTCACCTAACTACCTAGGGTATTTTGACCTCCCTACATATGGTATATTTAACTCTCTACCCATAGGATTTTGACCCCCCTCCCCATGGTATTTTGACCCCTACCCATGGTATAACGAGTTCCCTTCCCATGGTATTTTGACCCCCCTACCCATGGTATTTCGAGCGTCCTATCCATGGTATTTTGACCCTCCTAACCATGATATATCGAACCCCCTATCCATGGTATGTTGAAACCCTACACATGATATTTTGATCCCCTATCTTTGGTGTATCAAACCCCCTATCCATGGTATATTGAACCCCTACCCATGGCTTTTTGGCCGCCTACCTATGGTATATCAAATCCCATATCCATGGTATATCGAAATTTAAATTTAAAGTTTACCGGGCTGTCTGTGGCAAAAAAAAAAAAAAAAAAAAAAAAAAAAAAAAAAAAAAAATACATTGTCCACTTGGTAGGGATTTTTCGAGAAAAAAATATAAATTTCGTACTTATTAAATAGTTATTATTTTCGGATGAGTGCTTTCATGATCATTGTAATGGCGACAGTTGTACTAGCTATAAACATATTCATGAATGTACTAATTGTCCGGTCGGTAAGTCTGGTTTTAATTGTCAGATCTACGATGGGTGTATTAACAACCCATGCAGTAACGAAGGCACTTGTCAACAAGACGGAAACGATGGGTTTACCTGTACCTGTCCTAGTCAGTATTGGGGTGAAACATGTCAATACTACGGCGGATGTAGTACAGATCCATGTGGTTATGGTTCATGTGAGGATACTGGAAATGGCGGCTACAACTGCACGCGTGATTACGGATATCTACAACCAAATTGTCAGACTTTCAGTATCTGTAGCACTATTCCAGGAGTTTGTCAAAATGGCGGAACTTGTGTAGGAGAAGACATGAGCTATCATTGTGAATGTTCTACAAATTACATGAGAGCGGATTGTGCAACACATAATCCGTGTGGATCACAACCCTGTGTAAATGGAGGCACGTGTAATATTGTAGGCAGCACATACCAATGTAACTGTAACCTTGGTTACAGTGATGATAACTGTGACGTATCAGGTACACTATATTTATCATGTTTATATTATTATTTTGTATATGAAAATTCATGAAAGTAACCCCGCTGCAGGAATTGCTTACCCTTCCCACATAGATTCAGTCCCAGTTTTTAGTGGGGTTCGTGTTGCTCGATTTTTAGTTTTCTGTATCGTGTTTTGTAGATCGTTGTTTGTCATTTTGGGTTCTTTCCTTTTGCTATTGTATTGTCTGTACCTTTCTAGACTAGGACGAGCAATTGGGCGAAACAGTGTGATACAGTGGATGGGGATGAATATATTGCTTTCCTACAAGGTGTGTGGTATTTCTCAATCTTGCGACATGTTGTGCATTTGATTAGCATCAGACAGCCAGTAGTCGCCCCTCTTTCAGAAGGATTGTACCACAATGATAAACTATATCTACTCCTTCTGGTGGAAGCATATTTTCTTCATCCTGTCCGTCCGTCTGTCCGTCCGTAACAACTTCTACTACATTTAAAAGGGGATTCTTTAAAACTTTCCATGTTTTCATATTATCATAAGAAGAGTCACATGGCGTCATGGTATTTTGAAGGAGTTATTGCCCTTTTTAGCTTAGAAATGTACATCAAAATGAGGAGAGACATATGTTTTATCGTCAAAATAACCTTTAATTAGATCATGCTTTCTGTATCCCAATGTTTCACCACAATATAATAACACTAGTTTGGTTAAGAATAAAAACGTAGATATCAAATTGAGTGCGCACGACACGTTTCTGGAATAACCTTCATCTGGTACATGTACGTTACTGGAATAACCTTCATCAGGTACGCTCTATATCGATGACTGTACAATTAAGGAATAACAGTACTGTATTTGAAGGGTTGGAGGTGTGAATTGTGGATTTGACGGTCGCAAATGCCGTTTTACTGGCGACCTTCAAATCCACAATTAACACCTGATGAAATTCTCCCAACGTGTACACACTAGTTTGAAAACATACAAATAAATGACGAAATATATGCACTTTTCAAATTACTTACGCTAAAAAAATAGTAACGTAGTTGTTTAAGGATCCGCCATCTTGAAAACATGAAATCCTACATGTCATATGTACAACAATTCACAAAAATAATTAAAATGCCTACCTTGAAAACGTATTCTAGTTAAATTATATCTCAATTGAAGCGTACACGAAGCCAAATAACGTCTGATCTTTACATTTTAAACTGGAAGTCTTCATATGACTTCACGTTGTTTATGTGCCAAAGTCGTTCAACAATATTTCCCGGAATTTTGATTTTTGTGATTTTTAGACCCAGGGATATGCAAGAATACATTTTTATGATCAGTATTGCATTAGAATGGACAGTAAACTCGATTTGCGACAATCAAATCTCCAATTGATGCCGTGAAATTTTCAAATCCAATACAGTTATCTCCTAAATAGGTCGTCAGCGTCAAATTCATAGTCGGAAATATCTGTGTCAGCCATATTGTTTACAAACAAGTGCATTCGGCGTAAGAATATACCATTCCTTCAGGCCTGTCAACTGCAGATTTGACGGCCCTCGATAGCCAATGAAAATACGCGTTACATTATAATTGCATTAGAATAATAATTAAATTACATATACTATTTTGGGCTATATCTGTTTTACGCCAATTTAATAATAAAAAATAAAAATATATATATTTCTGTTATATTGTGGTTTGGCTTGGTTTATGGAGTCTTAACGGAACTTTCAACAATATTTCAGTTATATCGTGGCGATCAGTTTTATTGGTAGAGGAAACTGATGTACCCGTAGAAAACCACCGATCTGCCGCAAGTCACTGATAAACTTTATCACATAATTACGCCAAATGTGTGTGTATATATATATATATATATATATACGTCTGAAAATTAAACCAAACAGTGTTAGAATTAGATTTTGAAGCTGTCAAATTTTTGTTCTTCCCTCGACGGGATTTTGAACTCACACCATTGATACACTGCAGCACCATTCGATTAGCCTTACGTCCAGCGCCCTAGACCACTCGACTACATCCACTCCTAAAAAAAAGAGCTTCAATAGTCGTAGTGTTACCTTGTCTCGTAAGGTTTTAATCTAGGGATAGACGTAAGACATGTGTATAAGCGTGTGTAGATGGTATATATATACTTAATATTATAATTTGACAGCAATCTAACTCAGCAATATATATATCTGTGTATTGTGTCCTGGACGATTAAATAAATAGAGATTTAATTGTAAAAATGTTGAATGTATTTCTAATTAATGAGTTACATGCTCACATATGTTGAGGAGTGGCCTGACCGGTATCGTATAGTAGTTGCATTTACACAACTAGTATATGCAATCAGTACATAAGGGTAATACAAAAATTACCGAACACCGAGCAATCTTTTAAAGGGAAAGTCAAAACTCATAAATCAATAAACAGACAAAATCAGTCAACAACCGGAAAACTGGGAAAACCGCAATGGCCCTGACTTGGTACAGGCATTTCTAAAGAAATGGTGGATTGAATCAGATTTTACGGCGCCAAACCTCTCGCTTTCATTACGGTTCAACGATTCCGGTTGTCACTATAAGATAAGATAAGATAAGACAACTTTGTTAGAATTCGACTTTTGCATAACAATAAACACAAGCTTTCACTTCTATGGGTTTGAGCAAATAAAACTAGCTTAACCCTGACACGTGTTATGATTAAAGCGCGTGTACCAAGCTAGGACAGTGAGCGGTCATGTATTTGTGTGCTAATGGTATCCGTTGTGGCTCCTCTTACGATTGTGTTCTTAAATATTGGAACTATTCCGACAGTGTGGTATTTGTTTTGTTTTTCATTTTATTCCTAAGTTGTGAGTTGTGGCACGGTATTCGATACAACAATATGTGATACGTATGTTTTGTTTTTCATTGTATTCCTAAGTTGTGAGTTGTGGCACGGTATTCGATACAACATTATGAGATACGTATGTTAAATAACTGCGGCAGGTCGATTGTTTTCTCCGGATACTCTGGTTGCCTGTCTTAATGAAATTGGCAGCCACAATATAATCTAAATATTGTTGAAAGTGGCGTTAAAGTTGTTAAATACCCACACCCCATAAACCTTTATAAAATGTCTTCAGGAGTTTAAGGAGCTGGTAACTATGCATTTGTTTATTTTTTAACGGTGGAATCTGATAATTTATTCATCACACTAAATACAATTCAAGCCATGACATTGAAACATGTTTATGATTGGAAGCATGTGGCAGCTGGGTACATGCACCGACACTCATTAGCATTGATATTTTATTCTTATATACAAGATTTATAATGTCATGCCCTATCAGACATATTTTCTGAATACATTGTCCCAATCCTATTTTTCAACAAGAAATCCATAGACGGGGATTTGAAGGATAGAGAAAGATCTTACACCCCCATAGCTAGAGTTTCAACACTGGTTGATTGGATGGTTTATGGCGTTTAACGCCACTTTTCACAATATTTCAGTTATATCGTGGCGGTCAGTTTTATTCGTTGAGGACACTGGAGTACACGGAGAAAACCACAGACCTGCCGCAAGTCACTGACAAACTTTATCACATAATGTTGTATCGAGTACACCTCGTCATGAACGGGAATCGAACTCACAACTTTAGTGGTGATAGGTACTGATTGCACAGATAGTTGTAAATCCAGCTACCATACGATCACGACCACGACGGTCGCCGTTTCAACACTCAAAATAACTAAAAATTTAATATTTTGCAGTAAATGTTCACTGTGGTTTTGAAAGCAATGATCTCTGTTTCTTCCTTCAAGTTTCTAATGGTAACGATGGTGATAATTTTGATTGGAGTTTTAGAACTGGGATAAGTACAAAATGAATTTATTAATACTATGTGTTCATTACTATTCGTGGTATGTGACTTTTTTTGTAGATTTCATGGATCGTATGGCACGACAAAATTAAAACAAGGATGATTTGTTTCAGTTATTTAACTGCTTTCAGCTATTTTCCTATGGAATTTTTTTTTTTTTCGAAAATTGCAGGAACAGTCAGAACAGGTAAACAAGGGACGTTTTGGAAGGGGGTGTAGATGGTTTCAACTATTTTTCATTGATTTTCAGTTAATTTATTTTCAAACCAGAATCACCCCGGTTTAAAAGTAAGCAAGCAAATATGTGTTGCCATGAACATTAACTTTCTCTACAGATATGTGGAACAGGAACTGGTTCACCCTTCCGGAGCACATGAGTTCATCCCGATTTTTTTTAGCGAGTTTGGTGTTACTCGGTCTTTATGTTTTATGTGTAGTGATTTGTAAATTATTGTTTGTCATTTTGTCTTAATTCTCTTGGCCATTGTTATTGTCTCCCCTTCTTCGATTTCGGCTTCTGATTATCCATTCGGTATCTTCGAACTTTTCTAGATAGGGCTAGAATACTGATTTATATATAATTAACAGTCCATAGATAGACATGTCGTTCGACTCAGTAACATTACCCCTGTACCTGACTCAATCACAGACTCAGTAACATTACCCCTGCACCTGACTCAATCACAGACTCAGTAACATTACCCCTGTACCTGACTCAATCACAGACTCAGTAACATTACCCCTGCACCTGAGTCAATCACAGACTCAGTAACATTACCCCTGCACCTGACTCAATCACAGACTCAGTAACATTACCCCTGCACCTGACTCAATCACAGACAGAGTAACATTACCCCTGCACCTGACTCAATCACAGACTGAGTAACATTACCCCTGCACCTGACTCAATCACAGACTCAGTAACATTACCCCTGCACCTGACTCAATCACAGACTCAGTAACATTACCCCTGCACCTGACTCAATCACAGACTCAGTAACATTACCCCTGCACCTGACTCAATCACAGACTCAGTAACATTACCCCTGCACCTGACTCAATCACAATTATTCCTTGCCCCTACCGTACCCCTTTACACAGTGCCGGATTTAGATAAAGAGAGGCCCTTGGCCATTTCTCTTGTGAGGCCCCTGCCAATTCATTACCTTCACGACAGGAGGAAGATGGAAGTGTGTTTATCAATTTCAATAAAGGTGAAGATGATGAGGGGTATTTAAAATTCTGCAATATTCTGAAATGGAGTGCAACTGTGTAAGTAAAACTACGGAAAGATTGCTTAGAAAATACAATACATTATGACAGCATAAGTGTGAAAGTCCAATAACAGTGTTAAAATTATTCCAGACTTTGTCGGAGGCCCTCTACATTTTGAGGCCCGAGGCTTCAGCCTATCGAGCCTATAGGTAAATCCTCTACATTTTGAGGCCCTAGGCTTCAGCCTATCGAGCCTATAGGTAAATCCTCTACATTTTGAGGCCCTAGGCTTCAGCCTATCGAGCCTATAGGTAAATCCTCTACATTTTGAGGCCCTAGGCTTCAGCCTATCGAGCCTATAGGTAAATCCTCTACATTTTGAGGCCCTAGGCTTCAGCCTGTCGAGCCTATAGGTAAATCCGGCACTGTATTTATAGTTGTATGAGAGGCAAAGCACCATATACCATTTAGTCTGTGGATCGACCCCGATCGGTAATCGAATCCAATATCTAAATCACTCGAGCTAAACACGCTAACAAATATACCACGGGGGATGTTTTTAATATACAGTCGAACTTCGCTAATTCAAAATCGGATGGCTCGAATACAATGGATCTTTTAATATACAATTTTTTAAATGAACAGTAAATCGGGTAATGCACAACAATGTAACAATACATGCACAGCACAAGATGATAATTTTAGGCAGTATGGCATTTATTTCATAGGCCTTTATGTCTTGTAATTTTCTTTGTTTTGTTTTTTGTTGTTGTTTTTTTTTCTTCTGTTTGTAATTTCTCCAGTGAGTTGAAATATTTAACAGGTGTCATTTTTCACCAACATTTCCGAGGAAATGTGCTTACAGAGCCTATATCTACATAAGAAACGTTAGAGAAAGTCGAAGGGGGAAATCAAGAATGGACAATTAGTCTGCGGCTCAGGGCCCGTATGCATAAAACGTCTTAACTTAAGTATTACTTAAACTAAGATTTCACTAAGGAATCCCTTAGTTAAGTGATAATCTTAAGTAGTATGCACATAACTACTTAAGTTTTTACTTAACTAAGGAAATCTTAAGTGGAAATTATCGGAACTCTTCTCCATTTACCGTTTAATATTATATTTATTCATCCTTGGTATTTTCGAGAAAAGAAAGGCCATTTTAAAAGCAAAGTTTTCCTCATCGATAACTTCTGCGGACAAAAATAGGGCATGCCAGGAAATTGCAAATATAATTAATGCCGGGAATTCAGTAAAAAAAAAGACGTCAAAGAAATACAGAAAAAATAGGACAATATATGTGCTAATACAAAAACCGAGGTTTCATTACATCTAAATCTTTCAAATAATTCCAAATTATTATATATTTCTAATGGATTAGTTCTATCTCTAAAGATACGTTCCATTCTCACAGTCCTCCTAACTTCTAGCATTCGATACCGGTTAATGTGGAACATTGTACGTGACAATTTTAATTTTGAAATGAGTTTATATGGGCAGACCTGTACAAAGAAGCAATGAAAATGTTACATAGCATGAATTTCACGCTTGTCATAAGATACTATACGTGTATGTATAGGTACGTGCACATTTTTAATTTGAAAAACAAGACTTGTGGTTCCAACAACGAATATTGATATTTTTGACGCAATATTTAATCAAGTAAACTGCCCCGGAAAAGTTACGTGTACTTTCTGTTGAGATATGAATTAATTGATAATTAAAGCCAATAAAAATATTTCGGACAATATACCCATCCGTTATTCATTTAAATACGAATATCAACGATAGATAATTTTTCGTTGTTAATTGGTTCGAAGTCGCTACATTTTACATACTTAAGATACCTCAATAGGTACCTTAGATTTAAGTGAAAACTTAAGTGTATTCTTATTTTAAGGAGCTTTATGCATACCACTTAAGTATAATGGGCGGAGCTATTTAAAATTAAGATTTTGCTAAGGAAATTCTTAGTTTAAGTAGTATTATGCATACCACTTAAGTAAAAGGGGCGGAGTTACCTTAACTTAAGTGATTTCTAAGGAAAATCTTAACTTAGTAGCTTTATGCATACGTGCCCAGGGTCCGTATTCATAAAACCTCTTAACTTAAGTGTTCCTTAGACTAAGATTTCCCTAAGAATTTCCTTAGTTAAGGAAGATACTTAAGTGGTATTCATAAAATATCTGAAGTGGTTCCTTAACTAAGGAATACTTCAGTATTTGAAACTACGGAACTTCGTATTTTACCATTAAGTAAATGTAAATACATGTATATGAATGAAAAGAGGGCACACAGTTCTTAAGCTATTATTGTACATTGATGATTTATTTTATTGTCAATAAATATTTTGTATTGTATTTCAATTCCCGCTTACACTATTTTCACGTGCATTGCTTTACCAATTCAATACATACATACATATATAAATAAAACTGAAGTCGCATCAAAATCTTTAACTATTAAATATGTCTAAGAGAAAGCCAAACTGGACCGATCGAGAGAAGATTATACTAATTTCTGTAAACAGCACTTTCTTTAAACACTCTTGAGTCATGAGAACTTCCAGGCCACTTTGCAACTATATTGATAAATTTATCATTACAGTTAACGATCACTTGAACATTAATGGAATGCAGGGGCGGATTCAATGGGGGGGGGGGGGTGCAGAGGGCGCACCCGGCGCCCCCCTAACATTGAAAAAAATATGATTTTTTTTAGTAAAATCGTGATTTTTCACACGAAATACTCCCTCTGCACGGCACGATTTTTATAAGTGCGCCCCCCCCTCCTCCTAACTTGAAATCCTGGATCCGCCCCTGGTATTAGTAATAATGCAATACTATTAAGCTTTAATTATACCTATTTCATATACCCGCAAAGCACGTGCCATCAAATGGTACAGTTGTAAAAATGTTTACTCATTCGGAAAATGTCCTTGATGGTGAATTTTATGTACATGTAAGATATGATATGGATTTGATGATAAACTCGAATGCCTATGAAATATTGCTAATATGGTTTGTTGTTATCTTTTTATTCATACAATATCACTTTCATAACTCACAATCAATATAAATAGCAATTCAAGAAAACTTAAGGAACCTACCCATCTACCTTAAAATTAAGGGAAATCTAAAGTGTTTTCTTAGTTTAAGGACGTTTATGAATACCACTTAAGTATGATGGGCGGAGTTTCCTTAATTTAAGGTTATTCTTAGGAAATACTTAAGATAAGAAGTTTTATGAATACCACTTAAGTAAAATGGGCGGAGTTTACTTAACTTAAGTGTTTCCTTAGGAAAATCTTAACATAAGTGGCTTTATGAATACGGGCCCTGGCCTTATCAGTGTTGAAGTCAATAGTACTGTCCCGTGGGCAGTCTATAAATCACGATAGGGACTTATAATAAGCAACTATTATAAAAAAATAAAATAAAATATATAAATGTACGTCATTATGCAAGTGTTGACCATAAAAGTCAGTCATAAGTAAAATTAGTCACATGGAAATTGCTGCAGCTGCTCCAGAAAGAGCAGAAAGTTTGAATGTTTAATATAGACCGGTTAACAAAGGTTGAATGTTTAATATTGACCGGTTAACAAAGGTTGACATTCAGATGCAATTATACTAAGCCATCGCTGTCCTTGCTATCACGTGTACAATACAAGTACATGCATTACTGTTTAGTCTTCGTTCATTTTGCAGAATACACCAAGTTCATCAACTGGACCTGATAATGCGGCAGAAGGGACTGTTTATATGTTCATTGAAACAAGTAGTCCAAGAGTACAGGGAGACTACGCCATATTAGCAAGTCCAACTTTAACTGGTAATGACACGTCATTATATATAACTTCACATATTATTCCCTCTTGTATTTTCAAACTCTTATTAATTCAATTAGAAATTAAAATCGTTTGAAAAAACGTTAGAGTAAACCGGAAACGGAAATAAAGAATTGTTAATCCAGAGTCACCGCCATTATTGTACACAAGACACAAAACGAAGAAAAACACACGTAAATGCAAAATACAACAGAGCAGCACGGACCTCACTTAAAAATACAACAGAGCAGCACGGACCTCACTTAAAAACACAACAGAGCAGCACGGACCTCACTTAAAAACACAACAGAGCAGCACGGACCTCACTTAAAAATACAACAGAGCAACACGGACCTCATTTAAAAACACAACAGAGCAGCACGGACCTCACTTAAAAACACAACAGAGCAGCACGGACCTCACTTAAAAACACAACAGAGCAGCACGGACCTCACTTAAAAACACAACAGAGCAG
>MJUT01053306.1:0-14310 GCA_002080005.1 Gigantidas platifrons
GGGGTGGATAAAGTTTTACTGTTGGAAAGATTCTTTCTGCCGAGACCACATGTTTTAGAGCATAATTCTGCAATGAAAAGTAACAAAACTGTCAAAGTTTGCCAAATTTACCTGCTTTTTATTGTATCTCAGTGAAATACTAGATTAAGATATCATTTTGTATATATTTTTAAATCTTTCCTTTATCGAAAATGAAACTAACAATCTGTCAATGAATTGAAGCAAAGGGATATCACTTCACATAATATTCAAAAAAAAAATTGTTCCGGCTCGAAAAATGGAGCGAAAAATAGCGAGAGTGAAAATAATAATGGTAATTTCACTAGTGAAATTATCGTTTTTATTTAACTCGGAAATCACAGTATTTCATCAATATCTATATAATAACAGTTTTTATTGCAAGTTGTTTTACCTCACGAATTTCATCCCTCAACGAATGAACATTTAATTACTTTAACATTTTATATCAGTTCAACGAATGAAAATTTAATTACTTTAACATTTTATTTCACCTCAAAGAATGTACATGTAATTACTTTAACATTTTATATCACCCCAATGAATGAACATTTACTTACTTCTTTAACATTTTCTTCAGAGGAGGGTTGTAATGATATCAATCATTTGTATTTGTTTACTTCAGCACTTTCACTGATTATCTTTACACATGCATCTAAGACCCTACTGGACTGAGTGACAGCTTAAGTGATTAAATATATAATTATATCTTTGGGAATTGGCCAGTTTAAGTTGTAGTGGTTGTTGTAATCATGTCTTAGAGTAGTTAATACATTACATTGAAACCTGGGTAAACCGGCCACCATTGGGACCATGTTTCACGGCCGGTATTGACAGTGGGCCGGTTTATTCAGTGTCTACTCTCTAACTACCGAGCACACCTGTTAACCATCCCCCTTTGCGTTGGAGTGTACCGCGTGAGAGCCTTATCTCCTGCATGAACTGGGTCTCCCGCGCGGGAGACATAAATCTCCCGCACACACCTTTTCCTCCCACACGATCTCCCCCAACAAAAATGTTTTACTTTCTTCAGTCGCCATATTTATTTGGATTTATTTGACGATATCGTGCACGTGTTTATTGAAATCTATCGTATCCGTTATTAAGTATTTTGAAAGTGATTTTCTTGGAAAGTAATACAGTACGGTTAATAGAAACTTTAATTTCGTTCATTAGGGGGTTTGTTTATTGTTTATATATGCCCGGCTTAAAATAAAACTATTTGTATGTCATTTTCGTAAACAAACAACAATGGCGCCATTTTGGTAAGGGGACGTGGAAGCAGGTCAAATCGGCCCCAAACAAAATCGGCCCCAAGTTAAATCGGCCCCAGTTAAATCGGCCCCAGTCAAATCGGTCCCAAGTCAAATCGGTCCGAGATCAAATCATTGTATTATTATGTTTTTTTATTTAATTTTTAATATTTAACACTTTACTCTTTTCAAAATTGATACTATTTTAGCATTTAATGAGTGATTCATTAAAAGAGAGGTCATTTGCGCACTTGAACAGCATTTAAGTCATTTCATGCACTTTTGCGATGGTACAAAAAAAAACAAAACCTTTTTACTGTTCTTGTGTTTTTTTTTATTTTATTTTGCAAGTTGCTTTACCAGCAGATATCACGTCGTATCGGCGTTTTTCAATAGTTTTGTAAAAAATTGATAGCTATTTTTTTTTTTATTCTATTTCTAGTTTACAGCCATACCATTTTATTTCTAAAGCATATAAATAACTAGGTCGTAATTTTTACCTTTCTAGTTACATTATGACTTGTTGGCAACTACCTGTTGGTATGTTTTTGACGCATAATAACTGGTATTCATTTAGAAAAAAAATCATTCATTTCCATTCGTGCAATTTTCTGGACTGCATGATGAACATAAACTAGTTCAAAATACCATTGGTACCTTTATATTCTTTTATTTGTCTTTGTTTGTTTGTTTCATTTTTCTTGGGGGGGGGGGGGCGATTTGACTTTCTGTTTTGGGCCGATTTGACTGTGGCCGATTTGACTTGGGGCCGGTTTGACTGGAAAGCAGGGGACGCACTGCAGTGCTGTGCTAAGGGGAATTTTGACCGAACTTTTTCTCATTTCTGTGACATAAAATCGTAGTTCTCATATCAAATATGTTCATATATGCGAAGATTCAAATTCAAAATTCGTTGAAATGCACGTAGACGCTTCAGATATTTATCCATTCGCATTGGTATTTTATACTCGACACTGGGTTAATATTACGATCTATCGAACTGTTTATATACACTACAGACATGTGTTTACAAACGTTAACATATATCCCATTAAAAAACTACTTTGAACTACAGTAGCTTTCCTCCGTTGTTGCAATCTGATTTGAGGTCTGGCAAATAATAATTACAGCCTTTACTCTTTTTTAACTATCAGACGTTTGTACTATATTTTCATTCCATACTGAGTACTGTACTGTACTTTTATATATAGTTGTACCATTGAGCAAATTGACAGACATCGTTCTGTGAAGATGACACAAATATGAGTTATCACAATTTGTGTGGTATTGGATCACAGCACGGTAATATTTCAAAAGGAAACCAGAGGCCCCCATGAGTCTTTAATCGTTCACCTGGATCAAAGCTGCTTTCAATAACAACGCAACTGCACTGTCGCGGCCATCCTGGTGGGAGAGCACGACTCCCGGACACATTTTTGGAAAAGGACCATCCAATGACTATTCCATCAAAGTTTGGCTCTAATTGAGCTACTGTTTCCAGGCAAGATGTTTTTTATGTGAATTTCCCATAGGGTCCTTTCTTAAACTAAGTTCAGCTGTGCAGCCATCTTGGTCAGAGGGCGGGACCACCAGACACAATTTTGGAAGAGGACCATCCGATAACTATCTTATCAAAGTTTGGTTCCAATTGAGCAACTGGTTCCAGACAAGATTGTTTTTATGTGAATTTCACATAGGGTCGTAGGTTAAGCTAAGTTCGGCTGTGGGGGTCATCTTGGTCGAAGGGCCGGACCGACGGACACATTTTTAGAAGAGAACTATTTCATGACTAATTCATCAAAATTTAGCTCTTATTGAGCAAATGGTTTCAGACAAGAAGATTTGTATGGGAATTTCCAATAGGGTCCTATGCTAAATTAAGTTGGATGTGGCGGCCATCTTGAATGGAGGTCTGAAATGCCGGACACAATTTTGAAAGTGGATCACCCAAGAATCATTTCAGCAAAATTTGGTTGAGATTGGCTCAGTGATTTCAGAGGAGAAGATTTTGTTTATATTTCATCCCCTTTTTTCTATTTTTAGCTTGGCGGCCATCTCGGTTGGAAGTCGGGATCACCGGACACAATTTTGGAAGGGGGCCATCTACGAATTATTCCACCAAAGCTTGGTGGCAATTGGGCCAGTTGTTTCTGAAGAGAAGATTTTAATGTAAATTTCCCATATTGTTCTATGTTAAGCTAAGTTCGGTTGTGGGGGCCATCTTGGTCGAAGGGACGAACCGCCGGAAACATTTGTTTTGGAAGAGTACCCTCCAATGACTATTTCATCAAAATGTAGTTCTTATTGAGCAAATGGTTTCAGACAAGAAGATTTTTATGGGAATTTCCCATGGGGTTCTATGTTAAATTAAGTTCGGCTGTGGCGGCCATTTTGGTCGGAGGTCTGAACTGCCGGACACAATTTTAGAAGGGGACCACCCAAGGATCATTTCAGCAAAGTTGGTTGAGATTGGCCAAGTAGTTTCAGAGGAGAAGATTTTGTTTAAATTTCATCCCCCTTTTTTCTATTGTAAGGTTGGCGGCCATCTTAGTTAGAAGTCGGGATCACCGTACACAATCATGGAAGGGGTCATCCAAGGATCATTCCACCAAAGTTTGGTGGCAATTGGCCCAGTGGTTTCTGAGGAGAAGATTAAAATGTGAAATATTGACGGACGGACGAAAAGTGATGGCAATAGCTCTCATGGTCTAAAGGCTAGGTGCGCTAAAACCGGAATATATGTTAAACTACTCCTTGCCATGTAGCTGCAGTTAAAATTTGAGCTTATTTTGACTTATACTAAAGTAGCAATGGACAATTATAATTTCATCCCCCCTTTTTCTATTTTTAGCTTGGCGGCCAGGAAGTCAGGAATCACCGGACACACGTTTGGAAGGGGCCGATCCAAGGACCATTCCACCAAAGCTTGGTCTAAATTGGCTCAGTAGTTTCTGAGGAGAAGACTACAATGTGAAAAGTTTACGGCAGACGATGACGACGACATACGACGGACAAAACATGATGACAAAAGCTCACATGGCCTTCGGCCAGGTGAGGTAGAAAGGGCAATAACTCCAAAATGGGTAATGAGATTTTACTTCAGGGTATGTAGATCTTGACATGCTGAACATGTTTGCAGTTTAAACTTAACATCTATCTCTTATAGTTTTTGAAATAAAGAACGAAAAGTATTAAAATTTTGAAAACTGGATGAAAAAAGGGCAATAACTCCAAAATGGGTAATCAAATTTACTTCAAAATTGCAGGGAAGGTAGATATTGACATGCTGCGTATTTTTGCTATTTAAACTTAACCTTTAATCTCTTATAGTGTTTGAAAAAAAAGACGGAAAGTATAAAAAATTTAATAAATTGATGATCCTGTAATCGCTCACCTGGTTTTCAATTTTACATCTAAAGTTAATAGAAAATGGGGGTGTTACACATAATTTTGAAAGTGGGCCACCCAAAGATCATTTCAACTCAAAGATCACATCATTTATCTCATAATATTCCTAAATAGAATAAACTGGCTGAAAAAATCTCACAGAAGAACCCAGAATATATGTTAAACTACTCATTGCCATATAGCTGCAGCTAAAATATGAGCTCATTTTGATTTATACTAAAGCAGCAATGGACAATTGCAGAAATTTATATTTTCAGTAACAGCAGTCATCTTGAATGGAGAGCGGGGCTATCGGACACAATTTTGAAGCGGACCCACCCAGGGACCATCCCTGCCAGGTTTGGTTTAATTTGGTTCAGCAGTTCCAGAGGAGACGATTTAAATGTGATCTTTTATCAAATTATTGGTTACTGTAACGCAGAGCGCTACAAATGTCCCCCAAACGAACAATGCACAAGATATGATCCTTCAAATGGCTATGGCATGGGTATCAATATCCAACATCAAAATCTACTTGGAAACCAAATTTCGCCCAAATCGGAAGAGTTTTGCATTATGGTGGCCATTTTGGATTTAAAATGGCTACCATAGCAAAACAACGATGGATATCAATGCGCAACATCATAGTCTACTTGGAAATCAAATTTCGACCAAATCGAAGGATTTTTGTATTTTGGCAGCCATTTTGGATTAAAAATGGCCGTTATAGCAAACCAACGGTGAATATTATTTTGCAGCGTCATAATCTACTTAGAAACCAAATTTCGCCTAAATCGGAGGATTTGTGTATTTGGCGGCCATTTTGCACCTTGGTTACCATAGAAACGGCTGCATTTTGAATTGTTTTCAACCCCCAAAGCTGCCACACACTACGGTGGATATTCCTACAAAGTTTCATGAAGTTTGATAAAAGGAACCTAAAAACATTTTAAATCTCTCCTTTTTTGTTTCCATGGCAACTGCGGCAAAGTTTCCAGCCGATTCCGATTTCTTAGCTCATCTCGTTCCACTAGATGTGGATGTTGTTCTTATTAAGTTTCATCAATTTCTGTCGGGCGAGTAACCTGCAATGATCATTTTTGTGTTTTTATTTTTTTTTGCATTTTGGCCATTTCCATGGCAACGGCAGCCATTTTGAAAATTCCGAAAGTAGTCGGCACATCTACTCATAGGGGCTGTTTAAAAAAAAATGACCCCAAAGTGTGACATAGGTGACCAAAATTAAAGTAATTGGAAATTGATGTCCTATTGAATTTTAAGGACCCACATCAGTCCAAGTTTACTAATTTATCATCGGTTTGTGAAAGAAATTAAGAAAGAACAATTGCAACATTTTATTAATGGTTTTTGATCTATATTTTTGTAACACTAACAATATTTCTCAACAAGATTACAACAGAAGTAATTCTAAAAATTATTGTACATTATTAATTTATTGATACAACGAAGTTCAAAAATTAAATGTCCGATCATTTTTAACCAATATTTTTAATTTAGAGATAAGATTTAATGTATTTTCAACATTTTTTAAAGTAATTTTTTGGTGTCTCATTACAAAAGTTTCTGTTTCTCTTAAAAAGGTTCCACACTGATATGAAAAGTACATTTGAAGACACATACACGATACTTATTCATTCACTGAAAATTTTATAGAAATTGCTTTATTCATTTTTGCATTATTCACAAATGACAAATGAAAAACACATGTATTTTTACCTAATTTTGTTACACTCCTGACATATTTTTGTATATATATATATCAACTAAAGTGAATATTTCAACAGAAATAGGTCTTGAAATTGTAGTCCAATGAATAAAACAGGCCATCAACATATAATTTAACAATTATCTATTTAGAGAAATATTAATTTGCTTGATATTAAGACTTAAAGTTGACAGCAAGCAGTTGTATCAAGTAACTTAAGGCAGTACAATACTTGAAAAATACATTCTACCAAATTTAGTCACTTCTCACTTGCTTTCTTATTACATCAGAAAAGTTCACATTGTTTTATTTATTCACATTGTTTTAATATTTTGCTTGGTGGTAAGTACAAAAATAGGTCAGGAGTGTAACAAATGTTCAATTCAATGGAGACTTGTAGAGTTTTTGATGCTGAAGAAGGAAGGACTCACCCTAACTTTCCTCTGTCTGTTTTAATCTTGATGATATGACATGAGATTGGTAATTTTAGAGCTATGGTCTATTGACAAGAATGACGGTATTGGTAGGCATATTTGTCGACAGATCAAAATCACAGCAAAAGTTTTGAACTAGATACCATATAAAGGAACATTCTCACCAATTTTGGTTTCAATCTGCCCATTGGATTCAGAGGAAATGACTTTTAAAAAAATTACTACGACGGACGCCAAATGATGGAAATAGCTAAAAAGTAGGATTTGTGTCAGGAGTGTAACATTTAATGTTGATAGTTAAATACATAGCTATTTTCCAATGAATGAGGCAATTATTCACAACACATTTATTATTTTAAATACCAATATTTATATCCTTCATTTCTGCTTTGTGAAAACTAGAATGTCTTATTCATTTTTGAAAAACTTTTTGAAGTGCTCATGATTATATAGTTTATTTTTCAATCAGCGGCTTAAATAAATTATAACAAGGAGATAGAAAGCTACAAATAAAATATAATTGCATTACAATACCTTAGCAAGACACAGTTGGTCAGTTTCAGTCAACCATATTTTTTCAATCTGACGAAAAAGTAAGTTCAATAGTGCTTGTATTTAATTGGATAGAAGCGTTACACTCCTGACATATATGTTTTGGCCACACAAAATAACTGGCGGTCAACAGATCATTATGCTTGTCACTCGTGATGTTTGACATGACTGTTGACTAAATTAAAACACAAAATATTATAATTAATAAGATTGTGTTAAAATTATTACCTTGTAAATCTAAATGTTGCACTCCTGACATATTCCACATGTGTTCTTCTATTGAATATAGGATTGATGTAAAAGCTAACAGAGACATGTTGATGCTTCTGGTTTGAGCTATGATACTTAAGGAGACAATTAACCATTGTCAGTTGTTGAGAAGTATGCTACATACCTAAATAATTTCACTTTTAGACAACAAACAGTTTTATTGACCTTTTTTTTTGATACATGGTAATTTTACCTATCTGGTTATGTCTTCAAATTTACAAAAAACATGCATAAATTATGCATGAAATTTTAGTTAAAATATCAAAGTTTTCCATAAGATATATTTGTCTACTGTACAATTATTTGTTTTACTAATTACACACCATGGCAGTACATGCATCTTTGTAAATGTCACACTAAAAGTGTTACACTCCTGACATTTTTTGGTACATTTTTGGACGCTGTTTCCTAGTGGTAGCAGATAATGCCGTGAAATGTTGCAGCAAGGTTCTATGTACCAAAGTACATATTCTGATACAAATAGATTCAATTTAAATCATCACATATTAGAATGGTCAATAATTAAAGAAATGGAGTCATTTTTTTTTAAACAGCCCATAGTGCTTAACATTCCTGTGGAGTTTCATTGATTTCCTTTCAGTTGTCGTCGTGAAATGTGTCGGACACACTTTCGGCGGAAGAAAGAGAGAAAGAAATAAAGAAGAACAATAATAAGAATAATAATAAGAAACAGAGCAAACACAATATGTCTCCCTAACTTCGTTTGGGAGACATCAATATGCCTAATTTGCATAATCGAAATAAATCGGCTGACAGAAACATTTCACAGAAAAACCCGGAATATATGTTAAACTACTCCTTGCCATGCAGCTACAGTTAACATTTAAGCTCATTTTGACTTATACTAAAGCAGCAACGGACAATTGAAGAAATTTCAGCAGCCATCTTGAATGGTGGGTGGGGCTGTCGGACACAATTTTAATATGGACCCACCAAGGGGCCATCCCTGCCAGGTTTGGTTTAATTAATTTGGTTCAGCAGTTTCAGAGTAGAAGATTTAATTGTGATCTTTTATCAAAATATACCTAATTTGCATAATCGGTATGAATCGGCTGACAAAAAAAAATGCACAGAATAACCCGGAATATGTGTTAATCTACTCCTTACCATGTAGCTGCAGTTAAAATTTTAGCTCATTTTGAGTTATACTAAAGCAGCAATGGACAATTAAAATTTCATCACTTCTTTTTTCGAAGTGTTTTTTTCACGGGAGCCAAATGTAGCGATTTTCTTCCAAATTGGAGGATTTTTTCAGCGGTATACTTAATTTTTTCGATTCTGAGTTTTAACAAAAATCAAATTTTAGCAAATATACCTTTATATTAGAATTACATTGTCTGAATTGCTTAACTAACAATTCAAAATAGGAATTGTTTTGAAATAATTGAGTATCGTAATTTCTTATGCATAATGCACTGGATTTTGTCCAGATTCTTTATGTTGCAGGAGGGTGCACATTTACTACTGTCTAATATTTTGGTATTTCTTTGCTTGTTTGGACACTATTCCACAAAATCATTAAAAGGATATAATACTTTTTAATTATTCAAAGAATTACAATTTATGTAATACTCTCTAGTGCAGTTGTGTCTTGAACCAGTAAACGTTGATACAAAAATAAACTAAAAATAAAAGTTTGACTATATCTAACCATACGTAAAATAATCAATAATGCTGTCGATAAGATTGAATGCGTGTATGGATAAAGGTGTCATAATTACTTCGTGTATAATTAGACTGCCAGACTGTGTTTACACAAGCTTTTAATGATTGAAATGAAAAAGAAAAAAAGAATCAAATGTATTTGTTATTTTTTATGTCAAGTCTGGAAGTTTGAATACACCTAGCTGTGAAGACTATTATCTGATTAACAATAAATTTTCTCAAGTTATGATTGTATGGCTTGGATGTTAGTTCATCACTTAAATAATAAGACATTGTTTGTTGTTCATTCATGATCATTGTCATCATATGAATTGTTTTCGGGAAGGATTCCCCCATGTTGGATATTTTAAGAGCGTCCCGGCGAAAACAAACACTTGTACGGGGTATTTCATCTTGCTTAAGTTTTCGATTTTTTGGGGTTGATTCCATGTTTGTTTAACATTTAATGAACATTTAAACATTAACCACATGAGTTTCCGGTGATCACTAATTACAGGTGTGCTAATATACAAACTTTGATAAACACTTTCAATACGTTTCCCCTCAGACGCCCCTTCAATTACTACCGATCGATATTCACATATGTAAACACACGGTTGATTGATCTGAGCATGACCGGTTTACGGAGATAAATTATGACAGTAATTAGTGTATTGGGACCGCAAGTCAAGGCCGGAATTCGTAATGTGCAGTATCCGGTTTATTCAATGATCTTTAAAAAAAGTATTAAGGAAATATATGGGGACGTGAAATTTAGATCGGAATGGACAGGATTCCGGTTTACCCAGTGTCCGGTTTAGTAAGATTTCACTGTAGTATTAGAATTACATGAATTTTAGTCATCAGTAATTTAAGTAATATGAACATTACAGGGATGACTTCAATTTTAAAATCATAAATTTTCCACATATGTCCAGCAATATACCAGCTTCTCCTGCATATAGTGTTTACATCTCGCAATCAATTCGCTATGCAAGAGCCAGTAGTACTTATTCTGATTTATACTGCAATTGGTAACTTTACAGCATTGATAAAGGGGTTCATATAAACTTTTGCTTTATACTGGACAATGTCCTGTATAAAGCATTTAGGTCACACCCCTTTTTGGAACTTTTGCTTTATACTGGAAAATGTCCTGTATAAAGCATTTCTTAAATGGGGCCCATGACGGGGAATAAGAATTTTAATTATTTATTTACATAGAAAACAGTGAGAAAAAATATAGTATTGCAGTATAAAACAACATATATGTCTTTTTATATGATATTTATTTGTATTGGACACGAAACGGGGACTGCTCGGCAGAGCTTCGCAGTACCCCTGTTTCTTAGCATCATCCAAATAAATCTTATATAAAGAGACACCATACCTATATTGTCTAATTCTTGAAACGTCATCTTTATCTGAGAAACAGTCTACTGGACCAGGGCTATAAAAAGATTTGCCTTATTCGATCTCTTAAAAAAGTTTAAATTTCGATACCAAGATCTTGTCGAAAAATATTCTGTCTCTGCAGACACGATAATAAACAATGGATTTTCATAAAGTAAATATTCCCAGTTTTCCTGTTGTTAACTAATTTTGTCCGTTTGTTGACTTATGAGTTTTGCCTTTGCCTTTGGAAGATTGCTCGGTGTTCGGTAATTGTGTTATTGCCCTTAGCCTATATATCGCTTGCTTCTCAAGTCGCCTGCTCATAATTATTACAAACTTGCAAATATATTTAATGCAGTATATCCTGAAATCTGAAAATGCCACGTGTATCATTAACAACGTGTAAATAATCCATTACCTTCAGTTCATTGCTTCAACGGAAGAAAACAATTTCTGGCAAACACTTGGGACATGCTAAAGCAACATCCTCAAATCCCTATAATAACACTTTGTCATTATTTAGTTCTACAAACTGAGAAACCACCATCAAAGTCTGATTAGTTTTACCGTTTTAAAAGTGTCAGATCAAATGTGTTATTATTATTTGAAACCTCAGAATATGATGTATATTTTTTTATATACAAATGTAAGATAGCTGTCACAATCTACTTTGATTTGGCCCCCTTTAACTTGGAAACCATGAAAGTTAAGGCAAATCTGATTAAAACGTACAGGTAGGAGATTTTACAAGGAGCCTGAAGAAAAAGTCCTTTAAAAATAAAACTTATAAAAATAAACATTTTGAATGTTGGCCCCATTTTTACACATTTATATAATTAAAACGAAAAAACTGGAAAACACATTTGCTGAAACAAGAAGCTTTGAAAAGGAATTCATTGAAAAAACTGCAGAAAAATTGGACTTCAAATAATAAATTTATCATTTTGAGTGTTTAATTATCCCTTTGGCTCTCTTTGGCCATTTATATATCAGAAGCTATAAGTGGTAGTTCACATCTGTTTGATAAAATGCAACCAGAAAATTGCTTAATGAGCTTAAAGGAAAAAATAACATTATCAAGACATGAAATTATTGAGTATTGGATCAATTCTGATTATGTATTAGAAAGAATAGGAGTCATATAAACTCTGTTGGATACTGCATAAAGAGAATTGCATAAAATCAACAGAAAGAAAAAAATCACCAGCATCAGTTAAATAGTAAATGCTGCATACACAAAAACAGTAAACACCCCTTTATTAACCCTAAGGCCTCGTGTTTCTGTTGTGCATTGCCGATAAAAAGACAAACATAGATTTGGTAGAGGACCCCGGACCATAAATTGAAAATTTCCTATGAAATTTGGTTCCAACGAAAGGATTGTTACTAACACTGACAGATGACGGGTCGAGATGTACAAAAGGACGCTAAATTATGGCAAAAGATGAGTTAAAAAAAAACCACATGAAGCTTGGAAAGAAAAAAAATATGTAGACCTTTCATATATGCTTTTTGAATTAAAAATTTCAGAAATAGGATTCCGATTTAGACCCTTTTCAAAATAAAACAGCTAATTATTATAAGAAATGAAAAAAAAAAATCATATTTGGAAATTGCCACTTTTTACAATAAAAGTAAGTAAGCAGTCTATCTACTAATAAGGGTCATATTTCGTTCTTGTTACAATATATTTGTATTTAAAGGGACTACAAACAATCGAAACATCTCTGTTATTCAAATTATTCACTTTGTAACCTTTATTCAACCCCCCCCCCTTGAATTTTTAACCGATATATTATTTTACTCTGAACTGTACATTTTCTATCATTTCCAAACTGTCTTCTATTTAGGTTTGTACTTTCACCGTAATATTGTTTATGTTTTCAGCCTTAATTAAGTTACTTTGTAAAGACAATGTGGTAGTCTCATACCCGGCTCATTCTGAGGTGTATTTCACATTTACCA
This sequence comes from Gigantidas platifrons, assembly GCA_002080005.1. Lineage (NCBI taxonomy): Eukaryota > Metazoa > Mollusca > Bivalvia > Mytilida > Modiolidae > Gigantidas > Gigantidas platifrons. Next base: position 12,666 of record MJUT01053306.1, read on the forward strand.
GTTTACTAGATATTTACACACACGTGATGTTCTGTTCTATTCACATGTTATTATATTATTTTAATGATCTCAGAATGTGTGTTATATACTATATATACTACTTACACTATTAAGTTGATAGTCGACATCAGCACCTCTCTGAACACACTCCTTTACCATCTTCATATCATTATAATATGCAGCATCGTAAAGTTTCTCAAATAAAATGAGAAAAGTTAATTGAAAAAGATAATTGTGAAACATTTTAAAAAAAATCAAATACTATATAACACGTTCTTTCATTGACTAATGTGTGCCGTCAAATCATCAAATATGTTGTAATTAAGGATTCTAACCGTCATATTGAATTCTTAAAAATGTTAATTGCTACAATATGATATAAAATAAAGACACGGTACCGTATAGCAAACATATACTACATGTATACTGATAATGATCTTTGAAAATTTTCGTATTGCAATAATCAATCATGAATAGTGTTGAAGAATTCCCGTTTAAACTGTAGGAGTTGTTAGTGAAAATTGTGTTACTGACTTACAGTACTAACACGATATGATTCCATCAGAAGGAGGACGGGATGGGTGCAGGATAGTTTTATACGTCTCTGATTTTTTTTTGCTAATTGTTGCGTGCAAATTATCATTTGATATCGCCTAAATGTGTGAGCTTCACCAAGAACAACCCTTGATCTGATGGCATCCATAATCATAATAGTACTCCCTCCCCCTTCCCAGTCACCTACGTTGTGCATACTTCACTTTACTTTACGTCACTGTACATACCTTGTCAAGATCTTCCATTGTCTGTATATTCTTTAGTTCTGTGGAGAGCAAATTTATGATCATATTAGAATACAATAATGAAGTTGAATGTGTTTAGGAAACGTTGTTGTTCACTAATACATCTTTTAAAACAATCAAATTGAAATGTGTATCAAGCATTCTACTTACACTCCGGCTATCAAATGTAAACGGTCCGACAAACATCTAATTTTAAATAGGTTGGTGTTTAGATAGACATCTTTGAAAGAGAATTAAATTAAAATGCCATGATGTGTACAAGTATATAACATCTTATATCCCATTGTATTTTTTTCTCTCTACAATTTAATTCTTTAATAAATCGAGAAAGCATCAGAGATGCAACAGCCGAGTTGCAAATCAAAATCATTTGGTCTTGTGATCATAAATATATATGGTTTAGGGGTGGGCATCTCAACCATTAAAAAGTTCACTTCAGGTAGGGGATGGGGTATGACCACGCAGGACCTGAGATATAAGGCATTTAATTTGCCTAGTTACCCTGATCATAAATATATATGGTTTAAGGGTGAGGATCTGAACCATTAAAAAGTTCACTTCAGGTAGGGGGTGAGGTATGGCACCCCCGGGGCCAGAGCTATAAGGCATTTAATTTGCCTAGTCACCATGATCATAAATATATATGGTTTAAGGGTGGGGATCTCAACCATTAAACAGTTCACTTCAAGTAGGGGGTGGGGTATGACCATCCGGGGCCTGAGCTATAAGGCATTTAATTTGCCTAGGCACCCTGATCATAAATAGATATGGTTTAGGGGTGGGGATCTCAACCATTAAAAGTTCACTTCAGGTAGGGGGTGGGGTATGATCCTGGGGCCTGAGCT
>MJUT01053306.1:14546-28327 GCA_002080005.1 Gigantidas platifrons
GTATGATCCTGGGGCCTGAGCTATAATGCATTTAATTTGCCTAGTCACCCTGATCATAAATATATATGGTTTAGGATGGGGATCTAGATCACATTTTTAAAACAGATTCCCCAGCGGGGTGGGGCTGAGCCCCGTGGTTAACAAATTCTGAATGCACAACTTCACATTGGCATCTCCACCCATACCACATATGAAGTTTCTATCTTATGTAGTTTCAGAGAAATGTGTAATTCTCAAAATATGTACTTTTTCTATACAAAACCATGATTTAAAGAAAAAAACAATAGATTAATCTGAATTTCGAACTCGCTCTAAATAATTGTGTAATAATGCTTCCTACCAAAAATTACGTTGATCGGACAAAAACTTAGAGTGCTATCGCGTAAACGAAGATAATTCTCAAAATATGTATTTTTCTATAAAAAAAAAACCATGATTTTACAAGAAAAAAACAATAGATTAACCTGAATTTCGAACTCGCTCTAAATAATAGTGTAATAATGCTTCCTACCAAAAATTATGTTGAACGACCAAAAACTAAGAGCGCTATCGCGTTAACGAAGATATCCATACGCTCGCCCACCCGTACGCTCGAATCCTTTTGCCAAAACATAAGCCGACTGCAACTTCGTTGCAACTCGGCTAAAATCTGATTTCCTTTACTGATTGTGGAAGAACATTTACATAGGTAGTGTCTGATGTACAATCTCTGTAAATATTGTATGCAAGTTTTATTTACATTTTGAATTGACTTAAATGCCAATTAAAATAGAAGACCATTGATCGAGTCCGAAAAAGGTCATGCATATAATTCTAGTTTAAACAACTATCATGTGCAACACCTGAATGTCAGTTGTATTTGCAGTAGCGGATTCAAAGGTTTTATTAAGGCATAACCCCAGAAAAAATATTTGTTCTTACAAAATTAAAACTAGATGCTCCCAGGATCTTGTAATCGCTCACCTGGTTTTCAACTTTACATCTAAGGTTAATAGAAAATGGGGGGGGGGGGGNGGGGGGGGGCATGACTGTCAGATACATTTTTGAAAGGGGCCCACTCCGGGACCATCCCTGCCAGGTTTGGTTTAATTTGGTTCAGCGGTTTCAGAGGAGAAGATTTAAATGTGATCTTTTATCAAAATATATACAATTATCATAGTACTTTAAAAATTTAATGAGGTACACAGACTTACAACACGCTATCCCAAAGTGTTCATGAGGTTTAACAGTGGAACTGGACACCGCTGTTGATGTTGACTGTAGACAGAAAGTTAGCAACACGAAATATCAGTTGTTAATATTGGCTGAAGGAAGGATGTTAGCAGCACGATATATGACAGTGCTTCTGTTGTTTAACAGTGAAACTGGACACTGTTGTTGATATCGACTGAAGATAGTATGTTAGCTCCACGATATATCACGGTGTTTTTGCTGTTTAACAGTGGAACTGTACACCGTTGTTGATGTTGATTGAAGATATGATGATAGCAGCACGATATATTACTGTGTTTCTGTTGTTTAACCATGAAAGTGGACACCATTTTATGTATTGACTGAAGATAGAATGTTAGCAGTACGATATATCACAGTGTTTCTGTTGTTTAACAGTGAGACTGGACACCGTTATTGATATTGGCTGAAGGAATGATGTGAGCAGCACGACATATCACAGTATTTCTGTTGTTTAACAGTGGAACTGGACACCGTTGTTCATATTGACTGAAGATAGAATGTTAGCATCACAAAATAGCACAGTGTTGCATGTTACGTTATGGTACAAGATCAATTGTACAGTCACTATTTGTGATACTGACAACTGTCAAAATATAGGACCTCGGTACCGGTTGTACTGTTATCACTCAATTTATGTTACTGTAAATTGGAACAAGACTCCATCGTTGATACCTTCAAAAGATAGAGCCATAGTGACATGTCTGATCAAAGTAAATGTCACTCAGTGGCATGGTATATAGTGCTTCTGTTACAGGACACCATCAATGATACCTACAACAGATAGAATCTTAGTGCACGATTTATTGAAGCATGTCTGTTACAGGACATCGCTCTTGATGCTTAAAAACGGCAGAATGTTATTATTACTGTTTATGACAGTGTTTTTGTTACAGGAATACGTCGTTGATATCTAGAAAAGTTCAGCACTACTTCTTAGCATACGGTAGCCATGGTCTTAATAGATATCTAAATATAACTATAGTAACAGTAAATATTTATTATAACTACAGCGACAGTTGATATATAAATATAACTACGGACAGAGTGGATATCTAAATAACATTACGTCCACAGTAGATATCTAAATATAAATATAGTCAGTGAATATCGAAATATAACTATGACAACAGCAGATATCTAGGAATAAGGATGTCCACAGTGGATATCGAAATATAAATACATCCACAGCAGATATCTAGGAATAAGGACGGTCAAAGTAGATATCTTAAAATAAACACGGCAACTGTGGATATCTAAATATAGATACATCAACATAGATGATTTCTCCATATAACTACGGCCAAAGTGGATATCTACTATAATCTAGCTATATATACGTCCACAGAATATATCTAATAATAGGTACGACGACAGTGGATATCAAAAAAAATAACTACGATCACAGTAGATATCTGAATATAGCTACGGCCACAATGGTTATCTAAATATAACTACAACAACTGTGGATGTCTGAATATAAATACGCCACAGAAGATGTCTAAATATAACTACAACCATAGTGGATATCTAAAAATAACCACGTGACAGTAGATATCTAAATATAACTAAGGCAACAGTTGGTATCTAAACATAGCTACAACTACAGTGGATATCTAAATATAGCTACGACTACAGTGGATATCTAAATATAGCTACGATTACAGTGGATATCTAAATATAACTACAACCACAGTGGGTATTTACAATATTGGTGTATTGACAGTAAATATAGAATTTATGTGGTGAGGCTCAGATATGGGGAAAAGACAAGCTTTTGTGAGTCTTTCCATCCGTTTCGAGCCGAGCCACTTCAATTCTATATTTACCGCCAATACACCAATATTGTATTTTTCCTGCAGTAAAATTTGAGGAAAGGGTATTTAATTTAATAATTAAAAAACATAACAGAAACCCCATTGATACCTCAATAGTAGTTCCGGTAAGGTGTGTGGCATAATAGCTAATGTGAAAAGTGTTACTCAACCCATTTATTATGACCCAATTGCAGGATAACTAAATATACAAAATGTAACTACGGTCACAGTAGTTATCAACAGTAAAACCTGTCCATGTGGTCACCTCTAATATGGAGTAGGCATTGCCTAGATGCGAGCACAGCATTTCTGTCTGGCCAGTGTGTATATGTTACAGTAAATTTGTAAAATTAGTAATTTTGTAAAATTACTGAAATTTTCAGTAATAATGTAAAATTACTAGCCACTTTAGTAATTTAACTAAAAATCACTAAAAATTTAAAGGAAGCCACCAAGTCAAAAGGACAGACTCCCGCTGAATAAATGCACAGTATTCTTGTTCAATGGTGACAAATCATGTCCTCTCCTGATGAAAGACATGTGTGGGAAGTAGTCTAGCATCGTAATTGTGAAAATAGGTTTGATTTCTTTTAGGCCCCTATTATTTTTTCTGCCATTTTCTATTTCGTTTTGTTTTCGTTGATTTTGTTTTGCTTTTTTCTTAATTAAGGAATTTGGGGTTTCAAGTTTTTAAGTTCGGGATTTCGGGCTCAAACCCCCTCATATCCCACCTTTTTTCTATATGCGCACAACAGAAACTTTATAATTCACATACTGACATATGCACACAAACACAAATAACAATATGACATTTGAACTTCTGAAAGTTTGTCGGCCTGCAAACCCGACTTGACTTGAGTTGCGGGTAATGTACGTGAGGAGTACTTTAACGGACAGACATGCAAGATGGGTTATAATCAATCAAAACTATTGTATTAAAAAAATCGAATTATCTTCTTTTTTTTTATTTCTTTATTTCGTTTTGTCTTTTATTTTTTTCCTTCCATTTTCTTCGTATCAGTCTATTTCGTTTTGTTTTAGTTGATTTCGTTTTGCTTTCGTTGGTTTGGTTTCGTTTCGCTTTCGTTGATTTTGTTTCCGTCTCGTTTCGTTTCGTTTCGCTTCGTTTCTATTTCGTTTCGCACTTTATAGGTACCCGACATTAAATTACATTCAACAACTGTAATTGATTTGAATACACTTTACTGATCTAACCAAATTTCTTATAATAATAATAGTCAACAATTCCCATATAAAATTAACAATAAGTCAACAATTTTCATATACTGTTGGCTGAAAACATAAAAATGTCTGAAATTTTATTATTTGTTAAACATTTATTAATCAAGCAATTTGTGGTTTAACTCAGTAACCGACACCAAAACAACTCGTGTTTAGACCCAAAACGTGGGATGGGTTAATCACTATATACTGGTATACAGCTGTGCATTTTTGCGGGGCTATATTTAGCTCACCTGACCAAAAGCCAGTGTGATTGTTTGTCATCGTTTGGCGTCCGTCATCTGTTTGCTAGCACATTGTTATCTTCTTGAGAACTACTGAAAAGAATTTGACCAAATTATGAGGTCCTGTACAATTGTTGGTACTTTTATGGCGATTTGACTTTGTCAAAATAAACATGTAGGTTTCCATGCGATATCTATTGAATCTATTGTTAAACAATGATACAACAAAGAAAGGAAAGAAATAATCGAATGAGAGTGAACCCAGGTGCTCCGGAAGAGTAAGCAGTTCCTGCGTGTTGCAACACACCCGCCGTGTCGGTCACGGTCAGTCCGGTGGTAGTGACGTCCGGTAAGGGGAAAGAAACACCAACAACTCTACAACAAACCCAAATCAGTACCCATCTNAAGTACATGATGTCTTCCGTAGAGACAGATATCTCGTACCTATCTACAAGTACATGATGTCTTCCGTAGAGACAGATATCTCGTACCTATCTACAAGTACATGATGTCATCCGTATAATTTCTTGAGTGAAGACAACAACCTAGGAGCAACATAACCCTGCTTTTACAACTTCCGAGTTAACCGACTGGCCAGATCAAGTAAAACATCATGGTATTCACCGCATGCTCTGGAGTAGCATATGAGACGTAATTTCCATACGACAACGTAGATGGAATGTTGCTACTGAGGAGGGGAAAGTTGACTATTGAAAGTTTAAGTCATCACGTTTGTCATCGCGTTTAGTGTTTAGTTTCCCCTTTGTGTCAATTTCGAGCTGCAAGTCCAAATATGACGCAGAACGTTAGAGACCGACCATTTACCTTGAAGGGGGTGGGGGGTTTGGTTTTTTCTTCGGAGTTAAAAAAATGTTTTCCCTTTTTTACGCAACTCGACAGATTATTTTTTTTCTAAATGTAACATTTTATATTGTGAAAATACTGTCTCAGATTATTTTTTTCTGTACCCATCCCAGCCAAAGTATTTTTTTTCTCAAAATTCAGCATCAGATTATTTTTTTTGGCAAAAACACCATGCCCCCCTCCCCCTTTAGGTTAAATGGTCGGTCCCATAATTGTATCGATTGTATCTTTAATTTCAAGCTCAAATAGAGGAAGAGAAAAGAAAAAAAAACGGAAACGTGACCAGAGCGTCCCATGACTGTTTTCGCAAGCCCTTCCCCTTTTTCCCATATCACACACACACACACGCGCGCATACACTTTTCAGAATAACCATAGGATTTGTCTGTTAAAAATATCGAATTCCTTTGTGAACTCTTTTTGTCGGAGTTATCGCTCTTTGACCCGATTTCCTAATCATATTTAGGTACGACGCCAATGTGTTTCCCCGAATGGGACCCATTTTCCAACAACAAATGAGGAGAGTTCGTCATGATTTGATTTGATTTTTGGTGTTTTAACGCCACTTTCAGCAATGTTTCAGCTATATCATGGCGACCAGTTTTAGTGGTGGCGGAAACCGGAGTACCCGGAGAGAACCTGGGCAAGCAACTGGTATAAACTTTATCACTTGCGGCTGCGAGTCGTGTGCACCCTTTTTGTAATTTACAAAGCCTGGCGCGAACCCACGCCGGATTGGTGATAGGCTTGTATGAGTTGTTAGATCCAACGACCTAACTCATTGAGCCACCCGGGTCCGCGAGTTCGTCATGACCTCATGGGTCACTTTAGTTTTTTGTCACTGGCACATTGGCGGAAAATAGTGCAAATTGATATTTGCTATGATTTTCAAAGTTTTTTCAATGAACATGAATATAAATATGCTGTGGATGTTATGAGGAATTCGATACATGTATGTTTTGAGGAATAATATAAGTGCCGGAATAACTTTGTTTTTGAAACTTGTTTCCCAGACTTTTCTATGATTCCGTTCTTGTTTCATAAAAGCATGTATTATTCACGAGTTTAGGGATTGCATTATTTCTGAAATATCCGTATGAAATATATGCCAAGGGGATGAATGATTGATAAAAAACGAAGAAGTCGTCAAAGTAAGTTTTTTTGTTTGCTCTCTACTCTGACAATCGACATCAATATTTATAATTATCAAATAAGGTTGTATGTTTGTATATAGTGCAGGTTGACTATAAAGCATTTGAACACCGATATTGCATTCATGTTGTGACATTTTGTCCACCTCTTGCTCTGCTATTTGAAACAAACTTAGAAATTCCTTTAGATGGAATGTTCCCTTAAACGTGTTAAATTAGTCTATATTTTGCTTGTCATACTTATAATGTATAGAACTGTTTAGCTGAAGTATTTTAGACAGATTTTAGAGCATCAAGTGTTGTAGTGACGTGCTGGGGGATACATCTTCTGGGATGTGAAATAGTCCCTCCGACACTCCCTTGGCAATCATTTGAAGACTTTCTTATCACTCACTACATTCGTGAAACTCAAGTGAAGAAAAATACTTTCATATTTCTTTCTAATAATGCAGTTTTATGGCGTATAGGGGACTTTCGTTTCACTCACTACGTAACACGTTCGAGAAACTCATCGGTGTTCGCAAAATCTAACTTCCATTACAGTTTTNTGGGGAACATCGATATCGGAGGTCAACAAATGAAGAATACTTTGCTTTGATCTTGTGATATTTTTTGCAATACAGAAGTCATTCCATGAAAAAATGTCGTGTTATGCAATTTTTTTGTATGTTTTTTTTTTTGGTAATTCTGGTCAATTTTCACTTTTTCATGTGTTGTTAAATGAAAAACACTCCATATATTCCCAAAACTTACCATTTGTGCAGTTTTTTGTAGTCATACAATGATTTCAAATGGAAATGTCAGAATATTTTGCTTGAATTTAGCAGACGAATTTGTGTAGGCGCATGAGCCGTAGCTAGCAAAGATCGGCAAATATTAATTTTTCTTTAAAAAAATGATATCATTTAAAGATATATGTTTTGACCCGTAAAAATAGATTTATTCATTGTTCCTCGCCTTTAAATATTTCTTTGGTTTTTGAACTCAGTTAGGGACGAAAGTAGCGAGGACGACTCGTTTAAAATACAATACAATTATCCACAGGCACTCGTTTCATATATATATTTATTTACTATCTACGTCTATGGATCATTGTTTCATATATATATTTGTTTACTATCTACGTCTATATATATGAAACGAGTGCCTGTGCAATTATCCCCATTCTAATGCAATACTGAACATAAAAATGTATTCTTGCATATCCCGAGGTAGAAAAATCACATAAATTAAAATTCCGCGAAATGTTGTATGACGACTTTGGCCTATGAATAACAAGACGTCATGACTTTGATAGCGAGATGTCATTCTGATTAATTTAACAATGTAAGCACCTTTTATTGTCTTTTGTTACTTAAATACGATTTTTAGAAGTTCATGATGTCATTTTAGTTTTAAAATATTTATATTGGAGACTTATTTTTATTTTTGGCATTCTCTCCGTGACACGCCAACTTTTATCAACTTCCGGACGAAAGGATTTCATTCGCATCATTAGGCAAACTGTGTGTTGCATGCGCATGCCCATGTTGCTGTAGAGCTCTCTGTGCTCGCTATTAAGTAGTCACCTCTATTAAAAGGTCAAATTTTCCTTGTCCTGTCACAGAACATTTTATATGAATTGAACATCATTTAAGAGGTCACCTGTCTTATAAGGTCACTTTTTCTCGTTCATGACCTCTTAATACAGTGTGTGATTGTATATGTACGGTCACAGTAGACATATGAATATACAGTGGGATCTATGGCTGTGCATCGTCACTTGGATCTTATTGAACGTGTCGTGTGCACTAAATTAGATATCTACAATTCTAATATGACGTCCTTCAAACGATTTGAGTCCAAACCCGTGGTAAAAATAATATATATCTACACCCATTGTAATTTATGACGTCATCGACAATTTATAACGACATTTTACCAATTTTTACATATTAGAATCGAAATAATTCATGGTAGCCCGAATTTATATTATTTTTACCACGGGTAGCCACTTTATGCCTATATTTTACCCCTCGCTAACGCTTGGGGTAAAATAATTGGCATAAAATACCAACCCGTGGTAAAAATAATATAAATTCGGGCTACCATGAATTGTTTCTTAATTTTATTTCAACGATTGTTTCAATCCAATCGTGATTACTACACTTCTTCGGAAAAGGGAAGGTAGAACATTTATTAAGACTTTATCGAGATGACTTTGAAATGTGTCTTAAACCCTTATCACTTGAGGTATTGCTAGTCTAGTCAGAATTTAACATGAAAGCCCTTCGGCCCTTTTAGATATTTGTAATATATTGGATATAAAGAACAACAAATTTTATGTCAATGAGTACCTTATATTTGGTATCAAATTTTAAATCATTCCTACAGAGGGTATTTCATTGACATTTCTCATGTTTTAGCTTGTTGTACAACTATTGTCTGACAATATACTACAATATCTCTATAAGAAAAAAATACTGTTTAATGTTTTTTATAGCAAAATATTAAGTGATCAATATTGCAGAACAACTTACAAAAAACACTCAACAATAGAAGTATACAATTGAAATCGCTAGGGTAAAAAATATCCGGTATCTTATTTTGTAAAATTGTGTTGGAAAATAAATGCTTTCTTGACTGTAATATAATTCAGAAACCTTAATCACGGTACTTTGGTATTATAAAATATTGATATGGCAGTAGATTGGACAATTTCCAACAAGCGCATTAAATATGGATGACTATATAGACATAAGATATATAGACACGTGTATAGATAGTAATCTGAACTTCATGTCAAATTCATATAGATGCATATAGAACTTAAAAACTGTAATGAAATCAAAAAGTATCAACTTTATCAAATCTAATAGGTTTTACTCAATAATTATCCACTGGTAATTAGTACTATTTGTGATGTGACTAAATTTCGAATTTTAAATTCAGTTCTGATGAAATTGTAATCACAAGAAAACAGACAGTTCCTTCATTTTAGTTTTGCTAATTGAGGAATCGATGCCGTCAATCTTATCAACATCTTGAATCATAAAGAACTGACATTCCATGTTCCCAAGTATTTTCAGAATACAACTGCAGATTATATTTTAAAATTACACCAATTAAATTTGCATTTATAATTTCAAATTACAAAAAGGCATTACATGACTTTGAGGAATACTTTTTTCTCTCAAAATAATGATGGATTCCGTTGACGAATACGCCATTACATAGGTTAAGAGAGAAGATGCTGAATTGGACATATCAAATACTGCCGACCTGATTGTGCATCGAGTCCGACGTGTTTTTTTTTCTAACCCTCAGTGGAATCTCATGTGTTACTATACTAATGTATACTTTAAGATTATCCCCACAATTCACAAAAAGTACAGAAAACAAAACAAACAACCAAAAAGAAAAATCACTAATACTATTAGTACGTCAGATTATCTTAGCAATTATTGCATTGGACATGTAAACGACATATCGGAACTTTCTATTTTTAGTAATCCCTTTACTTTTTAATATTTTTATTTTTTTTTTATTTTGACAAATATATTTTATTTAGCTCTTTCATAAAGTGAATTCCCGATGAATAATTGTAATGATGTCAATTTGATTTATATATAACTTAATTCTACCCTCTCAATATTCACGTTGCGGTGGCGTAATGGTTAGCACACATGACTCCCGATAACAACATCGTGAGATCCAATCACCGATTTTGTTTTCTGTTTTTTTTTTTTTTTATTTGGACAAGATTATCATGCATCATAAGAAAAAGTGTTTGATGTGCTAACATTATTTAATGTTAAAATAACCGTTAAAAAAATATCAAATGTCATCAAAGTGCTTGAGATTTTGTAATGTAATTAAAAACAATTTTATGTTAGGCCACACCAAAAAAGAATTCTTGTTCTTCGGATTTTCGAGACAGAAATAGTCAGGCGCGAGCGAAATTGGTTTTTTTTTTTGTTTTAATGAAAAGGATGAAGCGTAATTTTTTTTCCCGCAAAAGGAACTAGTTTTCATTGGTTGTGTCCAGTATATATATATATGATATCTTGAAAATATTGTGCAACATTATAATGTGCATCCTCCTGGCTAAAACAGTTTGAATGGAAACCACTGTATGAATCCTAGACATCTCGGTACCTGGACATTTCGGTACTGGCTTGAACATCTCGGTATTCGGTAAAGGACAGTTCGGGACTGGATGCGACAATTCGGTACTGACCACAATTGTTTGGTACTTATCAATTGTCAATATTTTGGTACAAGTAGTTCTTTAATATATGACCCAAAAGTTGATGGATGTGTGTTTTTGATAGTTCCAGTGTAGATCGATCCCGGTGATCGTTGTTTTTGCATTGATTTTTATTTTCATTATTTTGACCTTTGCTTCAGATTATCTGGTATCCCCGATGTATGAAAGTTCGTCACTCTAACGATTCTTCAATAATTTCTATTATCATAAACATTTGATTATATTTTGTTTATGATGATTAAAAAAAACACATAAAATTTGTATAAACAACGCTTAAATGTAAAAAAAATATAAAAAAAAAGTTTTTAAATTCAATCAAATTATTATTATTATTCAGTACCGAGTACCGAAATGTCGCATGTGTTCAGTACCGAGATGTCCAGGTCCCGAGATGTCCTGATAGCCATGGCGGGTGTTGTACAAAAATCAAATCAAATATTTATTAATCTAATCATGGTCCCACAGGTGGAAGTTACATAAATATAACAATTATGATTAATACAGTAGACAGTACATTGCTATAAACAGTAAATGTCAATAATTTTAATTGATAGTATGCTCAGTAGTGATCAGGGGATGTCATACACAGTATATGTGGTACTATTGTACCTGATCTCTGCCAAAGTGTAATCCAGGAAATTCAAGAAGCAGGAACTGCTAACATTTCTGAAGCACCTGAATCACCCAGTTTTTGAAGGGATCTGTGTTGTCTTCTTGTGCCCCATTCTGTTTTGGTCCCCGAATTTCCCGTACTTTGATGAAACTTTCGTTTCTTCCTTTTCCGTTTACTGTACATGTTATGAGAATTAAGATATTGTAACTGCCTATGAATGTTCCTTTTGATTTATTACAAGATACCAACAGTCTTACATTATAGGGGATATTAATATTTTCCCGCGGTTCGAAGCATAGCGGGAAAATATTGTATTTTCGGTTTGATACTTATGAATATTCATACGGTAATGGTCGAAATTGACCAATGAGAACATTGTCTTGCGGTTGGTAATTTAGGTGTGTTTGTTTGGTTCTCTTCACTTTCTAGCCGTCGAGCATACATGCAACAACAAAAAATATGTCTGTATGTTAGTCTTACATTAATTCCTATTTGCATCTTTGTTGCAAATTATTATTATTTTTTTTTTTTACGGTGAGGTCCGAGACCTGATTGTCCAGAGATGGGTTCGAGCATTGTCATCGGATACAGGTTTGATTATTCCTGGACGGCCTTGCCCATTTGTGACGGATATCTAATTATGCAATATTTAGTTTTGTTTGAAATGTTGGCTGTGTACAATGTGAATTGATTACAAGTGACATGTACCATAACAATTTTCTGTTAATAATAATTCCGGCGTCTGTCACGTACGGCGGGCTGTCGGCAAATTGATATTTGCGGTTTGTTTTATTATTTTGCCTTATACTTGAGAGTATAGATAATACCAAAAGAAATCGGAATGTAAACATTTTATTACAAGGCTTCACATCGAAAACAACGAACCGGAAATGTTTACCGATAACAAAATATACGAAAGATACCGGACCGGAAATGATTTTTCCGGATTAAAAAAAAAAATGAAATCGGCAAAAATCAGAGCGGCCATTCCGTCGAACTAGACATCAATTTGGTGTGGCCTTACTGGTCAATGTTTTTCATTTAAATTGTGGTTAAAACAAAAGAGGAAAAGAATTTAATAAAATAAAAAAAAAAAATGTACATTATATTTGTGTGCTTCACAAGTAAAACTCTTAAATGAATTATGTTACTCTTATACACCCATCCCCACCCGTATTTTTTCTGGAAATTTTCGACACCTCGGCGCATATGTAAACAATGCATTGGAAAATATACCAACCAACATCATCATCAGTTCATGTCATTTTCTTCCAAATTACATGTAGAACACAATCAACGGGGGGTGTAGGAGGGAAATTTTCTCGCCCCATTAGTCAAGAGCTGTGTTATATATACCTGCCTATACACATACAATACCCTTCAAGTAAAAAAGATCTATACAAATATTCATAATTTCACCTCTTAAAACCACTTTCATGACTTAAATTCATGTTTTATGTTACATACAATTAGTTCGTCATACTCTTTTACTTTTACCACTCTAATTGAAAGGAGACGAAGCTCACAAGGCCAAAATGACTTCTAAATTCAAATATGTTATTCTTTTAAATATTATTTCATGTTATATTGCATAAAAAGCAATGTCTAGTTTTCCAACAATAATTTCTATTTAAATAGTCTATCAACTTTTTCTATTAAATATTTCAGTACATTTTTTTTGTTTTGTTAAAAGGGTCATGGGAGTCTAGGCTTATAAATATGTTAAATCTGTGATTTTATTCAAAAGTAGGTATTTATGGTTGTTATTTTTTATTATTAACTCCTTGCACATTCCACTTGCATTGTCTACTAATGAGTCCCAAACGCAAACGGAAGTGTTGCAGATTCAAACACATATAATATCGCACGCTAAAATAAAAATGCTTTATATGTACAATGTCAAAGGAGTGCAAACTTTCCAATGATGCCTATTCACAAACAGTATTGCAACTGTCAGCTACATGTATCTAAACAAAAATATTTAATTTAAAGAATATTTTATTCAATAAATTAATTGCATTGGATAGCAGGCCATGCCTATATATATCCTCTCCAAAAAAATTACAAACAAACTGATCTATAACGTGTGATCTTTGCAAAATACACTATGAAATATTGACATCCACACTTGCCTTTTGGATAGCACATTTCTGTGTCCACATTTGCCCTCAGGCAACACTTGTATAACATATATAGAATAAATATATACATTTACCTTGAACGAATCAGCTTAGTTCTTTCTTGATTGATACACTGACGATAATATTAATGTTTCTTTCATTAAGAAATAAAATAGCACACAATCTTCTTTACCTGGAAAAACAAAATTTGGAATAAAATATGTTTAGCCTAACGAAATAGCTTGAATACTCCCTTATATCCTTTACCTGTT
>MJUT01053306.1:50939-63857 GCA_002080005.1 Gigantidas platifrons
CCCCCCTCCTACCCATTTCCCCTCCCAACCCCTTTTCAAATTAAACGGTCGGTCCCTAAGACATAGTCTAAAGTATTCGAAATCACATTTGTGGAATTAAGTAGTAGTCTGTCAAAGCCACGCGCTGACTACTATATATACCTGTAATCTATCTAAATAAAGATGAGATCATTTGTTCGCTTTCTAGAAAAAGGAAATGTCACCCCATGTCCAGCAGAGACACACATGTATATTCTATGAAATTGTTTTTCCAATCTTTATTGGCTTACCTCAATGAACATAGGAAATGAACCCTCGAGTTAATAATGTACCTATCTAAAAGCTCAAAACTAATCTAGTCCCACTTTCGGACGACATTTAGAACTTATTCAAATGAATTGTAGCTTAAGATCCTATAATATTGTGGTAAAATGGCATATAAGAATTACTAACTAACTGTTTAGAGAAAAACAGAGTATGAAAACCATACAGTCAAGAAAAAGACAACAAAAACCGGTCAAGAGAAAGACAACACAAACCGGTCAAGAGAACAACAACACAAACCGGTCAAGAGAAAGACAACAGAAAACGGTCAAGAGAAAGACAACACAAACCGGTCAAGAAAAAGACAACACAAACCGGTCAAGAGAAAGACAACATAAACCGGTCAGGGGAAAGACAACACAGGCCGGTCAAGAGTAAGACAACACAAACCGGTCAAGAGAAAGACAACACAAACCGGTCAAGAGAAAGACAACACAAACCGGGCAAGAGAAAGACAACACAGACCGATCAAGATAAAGACAACACAGACCGGTCAAGAGAAAGACAACACAAACCGGTCAAGAGAACGACAACACAAACCGGTCAAGAGAAAGACAACACAGACCGGTCAGGAGTAAGACAACACAAACCGGTCAAGAGTAAGACAACACAAACCGTTCAAGAGAACGACAACACAAACCGGTCAAGAGAAAGACAAAAAAGACCTGTCAAGAGTAAGACAACACAAACCGGTCAATAGAAAGACAACACAAACCGGTCAAGAGAACGACAACACAAACCGGTCAAGAGAAAGACAACACAAACCAGTCAAGAGAAAGACAACACAAACGGGTCAAGAGAAAGACAACACAAACGGGTCAAGAAAAAGACAACACAAACCGGTCAAGAGAATGACAACACAAACCGGTCAAGAGAAAGACAACACAAAACCGGTCCAGCAGCGCAACACCCACCAAACAAAAACAGATAAAGCAAAATACAGAATAAGACAAAAAAAAACAAAAAACTGGACAAAAACACAAGCAAACACAACAAATCCCAAACACAAAAACAAGAGTTTCGATTCAATCGGAAGAACCGTTGAAAGACGATTCGGAAGAGCAAGAGTTCATATCATTCCTCATTAATCTTACTTTACATAGTCATTGTATTCAATATGGCCGAAACAAGAAGGGTTTGAAGATACCATAGGGGTAATCAGAATCCGTATATCGAAGTAGAACAGACAACACACAATAGCCAACATTATAAACGACGATCTACAAAACATACATATAAAACTAAAGATCGAGTAGCACGAATCCCACTAAAACCGGGGTGAACTCATGTGATCCTGAAGGATAAGCAGTTCCTGCTCAACTAGTGACCCCCGTCGTGTTAATCTAGTTACAAACCCAAGTTTGCCCAAAAAAGTGTTACCTTTTCACAGTTTCATCAATTGTTTTTGGTTTATACCCATAAATAACACAGAGGCTGACATAGCTGCATCGTATTCCTCACTAATTTTCATCTTAATTGTCGAGTCGTCTTAACTGTGCATGCAGCAGAAACAACATACATGTATCAACTAAATGTGTTGAATTTCATTTATTTTTATTCGTTTACAGAGTGTATTTATGTTTTGTTCTAGTCCAGAGAAAAATTACACACATTTGCATTTGAATTGGTCGTTTACATAGAACGATTGAATTTAGACAAGACAAGGTACAAAAAAAATAGCAAATTTTCAAACAGTAACGAAATATAACTATATACATATTCTGTGGATATTCACGCAATAAACGGTAAAATAACAAAATATAACAATATTATGTGGATATGCAGGCAATAAACGGTAAAATAACGAAATATAACTACATTCTGTAGATATTCACGCAATAAACGATCCTATTGTTTGTTTCGTATGCTTACGTTGAGTTACGTTCGTAATCTTTCGTTCGTCAGTTATCGAGAAATCTTCAATATACCATAACAAACTTGAAATAAAGGAAACAGCAGAAACAGCTTTCTCTTCGTCATTTCTTGACATTCAAATATGACACTAATGATCAATTTTCTACCCGACTTTATGTCAAATAAGGGTAATAACAAAATTACCGAACTCCGAACAATCTTCCAAAGGGAAAGTCAAAACTCATAATCATACAAATAGACAAAATCAGTCAACAACCGGAAAACTGTGAAAACCGTAATGATCCTGACTTGGTACAGACATTTCCAAAGAAATTGTGGGTTGAATCGGATTTTAAGGCGCCAAACCTCCCGCTTTCATTACGGCTCAAAGGTTCCGGCTGTCACTATAACAGTATTTATAATAATCTTGGAACAAAATAGGTAAAATAGGTGTCAAAGCAGTACCAAATTCAGTGAGGAGGGTGGAACATCTATCGTGAACCATCTCCATCAACAACCCCGAGTCACCTGAAGTATTTTAACTACGGAAGTAAATGTCAAAAACACTTTTTCGTCACACATTGAAAAAAATATTTTTGACATTTTTGTCGACTTCCTTATCTTTATACATTTTCATTATATGAAAATCCATCTTTTATTATCGTTTCTGCAGAGACGGAATATATTTCGACAAGATCTTGGTATCGGAATATAAACTTTTTAAGAGATCGAATAGCCTGTTTCTCAGATAAAGATGACGTTTCAGGAAATCAGAATAATTGCTACTGGTCTTTGCATAGCGAATCAATTGCGAGATGTAAACACCATATGCAGAAGAAGCTGGTATATTGCTGCACATGTTTGGAACATTTATGATTTTAAAATTGAAGTCGTCCCGTTTATCATAAATTTTAGTACTGAGTTGACCACTGTCGTCAAATTCGAGATATAAGTCCAAAAATGATGCGGACGAAGCTGTATCTGTGGTCTCTTTAATTTCCAGCTCTGGAGGATATATCAATGGAATAAATTATGTAAATCTAGAATTATTGATACATAAAACCTCATCAATATGTTTGAATGTGAAATTATAGGCTCTAGCCTCATGAATCTTCTTATCTTCTACAAGCTTTTGAAGAAAGTCCAACTCATATGAGTATAGAAATAAATCGGCTAGAAGAGGGGCACAATTCATACCCATTGGTATGCCGACGACTTCAATTTTGCCAATATAATTTTGGAGTATGGAGTTTATTTTTCACAACTCATTCGATCGATCTTGTCGTTTATATTCAGCCCTTTCACAACTTTACCGTATTCCAAATTCCAGAGAAAGTGTGAAGTCAGAACCAAGATCAAAAACATGAACAAACCGATAAAAGTCCATATAGAGGCTCTGGATGTTGTACTAGAAGTAATATATTCACAAGTCATTATTTTAAAAACAAGTGTAAAACTAAGTCAGCTTCGAGACATCTCTACTGAAAAACTAGAAAGAAAACAAGGTTTACAAATCTAGGCTACAGGAGTGAAAATTTACAGAGAAACTTAGAAAAGACGTATGGTACAAAACTTAAATTCACTAAGATGGACACTAAGGGAAAAGTCACCAATACTGTTTTCTGTAAAGAATTACTTTATGCCTTTGAAGATGAAGTGTTCAGCTGGCCTCCGACTACTCATACACTGTGTACTTTCCAAAAGAATTTTCTATAATTACTTGCGGTTTGAAATAAATTTCTGTCCATTTCGATGTCGGGCAAAAAAAAAACAACTTTAGTAATACTGAAGATGAACGTCTTGTCAGTTCTATTGGCCAAGATTTATGTCGATGCCAATGGACGATGAAAGTTGCCAAAACACATTTTGTTTTGACACTGGTTTAGGAGTGTGGAACTGACTACTCCTCTTAACAGACTCGCTGTTGAAACGACTTCTAATTTATTGTCTCCACAAATTTTAAGAAATTTAAATGTCCAATTAATATTCCCTTCTGAATTTGACAACTGAGATCAACTGTTGAATGATATTTTGTGTGCAAGAAGAGTTTGAAGATACCAAAGGGAGGTAATCAGAATCCGTAAATCGAAGAACAGAAAAAGAAAAAAAAAGAAAATTTACAAATGGACCAACCACGATCAACATACATACATACATACATACATACATATAAAGCTAAAGATCGAGTAACACGAACCCCACTAAAAACCGGGGATCAACTCATGTGCTCGGGAAGGGTAGGCAGTTCCTTCCCCACTAGCATGTGTCCATACATTTCATGGAGTAATGCTTCAGGATTTGTCCTGTCCAGCTGATGTGGATGTGGGTGGTGATATGCCAGTTATGTCGATGATTGACAAAACTTACATGTATATTTGATCTTTAAAGCGAGAAACTCAACAGGTTCTCCCCGACTGTTATGGAACACAGGAAAAGCCCATACCAGTTTCAAAGTTGCCATGTGGGAAGTTCCCAGTAGTAAGGAGAGGTGTGACAGTGCAAATCCAGCAGATATGTTTTGGGTTATGCCTCGCTATTTGAGCTCTATTTGGAACAAAAGTTACCTGGGTGTGGTATTGTGGTTTCAGGGCTGTCATAATAACATACTAAGCCCGGGAAAAGCGGTGTACTGGGGTCCCTACCTAAACCACTCATAGCCACGGGAATAAAACTGTAATTGTTGATCATATTAAATATATATTTATTGTATTGGTACTTCCAACAAAGTCAGTGTTTAGGCATTAAAAAAACATGCCATACACAACATACATAGATTAGCATGGGCCCCTGTGCTCGTGGGGCCACAGGGCAACTACCCATCGTGCCCTTGCGTTAAGACGACACTAAATAGCAGACACATTTAAGATAGTATTACCATTCGATTGTATGGATATACACATGTTTAATAAAGTAAAAACACAGTAAACAATAAAGAAATGTTATTGGAAATAGATATGTAAACAGAAAGTTAAAAAGAGGGGGGTGATTTCATATCACAAGCGCCTGTGGGAGGACCAACAAAGAGTTGGTTTTCAATCAATGTTGTCTGAATTTCCCACTAATACCATAGTTACAAGATGACCAAGATGTGCCACCTTTTATATAGAAATATCTTATTTTGTCTTCATCACCTTGCTTTGTCAGATTTTATTTGCAATGAATAAATGCATTTGGTATTTTGGACTTGCCCTTCATATTAGCATATCATGTGTTAAACATGTGGATTTCTATTTTGAATTTTATGAAAAACATTGAAACCTGAAATGCAGCCCAAATTCTATACACATTCATTCATTAGAATATTTGTCTATTATTAAAATGTATTAGATAGATCTTGGTAAAATAAATTACTATCTTTCAAATTCAAATTTGTAAAGCAAAAAATATTTAGTAAATTCAGAATTTGTGTAGGCAAATTACAAATTGAAGCAGGGCATCATAGAAAGATACAAAGAGAGTGAAGGTTCTGTATTAATAATATTGATTAGGAGTATCATTTCTTCTAAATTATTCATTTTCAAATAGATATATAAACACCATTTTGATAAAGTAAAACAACATTTTAAAACTTTACCATTATTGATAAACTAAAAAGTATTTTAAATCCAATTAACATCCTTTCTAATGCCCCTCATTATCTAGAATTGAGGCCACTGCATACTTATAAAAAGTTAAAAAATTTTGTATGTCTTTTGAATTGTATGTATGTTCCAGTGGTTATGTCGTAATGTGTATAAATATTCATCATTTACTAACACCCTAACTATGGAAAAATAAGAAAATAAAATTAGACTCATTTGTCTCGATTATTTTAAGAAACCAAATTAAATTGGATAAACAAGAGCAAAACTGAGGCCCCAAAGGCATGTGTTGTCTGCTAACTTGGATTTCAAATCCACAAAAAGAAAAAAAACAAAGAAAAAAAAATGAATGTGCATTCATACACCATTTTGATACCACCAATATTCTATCATCTTAAAACCAGATAAATTTGCTTACAAGTGCTTCAACAGTTTCAGGTAGGAATAATTGTAAAATGTTTTTTCCCGTAGAGTCCTATGTTAAATTTGTCCATCATGATCATCTTGGATTTCTGATTATCAGAAGAAAAGATAATTTTAAGGGACCATGGACTACTCATGTTCAGTTTGGGTTCAATCAAATATCTAGTTTCTGAGATGAATTATTTTTTTTTATTTGTCCTCCAGCGGTGGCCTTCTTAGATTTCCGATGGACAAAAACAAAACCTTTTAAGAGAGTCAAATTTAAGAGAGTCAAATATGACACATTCCTACAAATAACATGTTCATCCCACGTGTGGTTTCAGAGAAGATTTTGAAATTTCAGCATCAGAAAAATTGGTCGTAGCAGCCATGTTGAATTTCTGAATCAAATGAAAAAATATAATGATGATAATCACCCATGTAATATTTCTGCCATCTTTGGTTCTAATTGGGCCTGTGGTTAGTAAAAAATAGCTTTAAATGTTTATGGACGAAGATGGATGCTAAGTGATGGCAATATCTAATTTTTGATTTAATACTTGAAAACAATTATTTGTAAAATAATTTATTGTATTATTTCCGTTAAGAACTACAGAACATATTCTTATTAGTGTCATAAGTTTAATGAAAATCCAAAAATATTTTAACAAAGAATGTGTGTTTTGAAATGAAGAAATAGGGTAATGTTCAACAGTTGGCATATTTCTGTCACAATAGTGTAATTGCTATGAGATGTTTGCTGGATATTTTTTTGGATACTAAGGTTTAGTAGATCATATAAAATCAAATCGAACAAACACCTAATTTTAATTCTAAAATGACGTCCTTCTTTCGCTTTGTGAACAAACGAGAGATTTATAGATTGAGTATAATCTCATTAGCACATGCACAGGTGCATGTGACTGACTTTTCCGTCGTACATGTATATATGTTGATGAATTATCGTCTGCTTGAATTTGGCAGCATAAATAGTGTGCGACATATTCCGTAAACGTAAATATAAATAACGTCTTCCAATCAAAATATACTACCGTATTTGTACTCTTAGACATATCAGAATCGAAATAATTCATTGAAGCCAGAATTTGTTTTGAGTTTTAACATGGGTTGGCGGGTATTAGTATTTTAGCCCGAGCCACAGGCGAGTGATAAAATCTACTAATATCCGCCAACCCATGTTAAAACTCAAAACACATTCTGGCTTCCATGTGTTTCTTAATTAAATTATGTTAACTTTTCCAAGTGATGGAACATAACAAGTTCTTTGTGTATGGAGAATGTCATATTCACAACAGTAAGCATCAATTGTTTGGAGTGGTCATTGGTGTACCCTGTTGCAATGCAATTTGTCTGACCCTATCCATTTATCCTGTCCCAAGCCATGACCAGCATTTCCAGCATCAGATGGTCTTACACACTTTTGTGTGTTCAGCGAGTGGTGATTGATATTGGTGAAATTGTTGACCATTACTGTTTTAACTTTCTTTTCATAATCCTCTACTTCTTTTTTTCCTTCACGGCCACTATCCAAATGCCACCTTTCAACCATCAATTATTGATTGTAAACTTAATTCTGATCATGAAAATACAAAAACAATGTATTTTGTTGAAATACATGTACTGCTTACTTGACATTAAAAAAATAATCAATCAACCATTAATTTCAACCAAATTTCGTGGAAATGGTCCAACTTTTCACATTCGCAAGACATGCATATTCATATGGAATCCTGTGACACATTACACCAGAGGCTCAGTGGGCTGATCGAGCCTGTGTCGCTCACCTTTCATTCTGCTTTGAGGAAACTTAATACAGGACCTTCCATACGTGCTTCCCACCAAATTGTTTAAGAAGATTTAAAGAATTCGACCAATCAGAAACAATAATTGCCTATGGCAGCCATGCATGTTTGTGAACGGATCAGAACGAAATGTGCAATCTTTATAGAGGACCTTCCATAGATGTTTCCTGCCAAGTTTCGGTTCATTTGGGAAAGCGGTTTCAGAGAAGACTTTTTTAGAAATCAACCAATCAGAAACAATAATTGTCTGTGGCGTCCATGTTTGTTAACGGATCAGGACGAAATTTGCAAGAAGACATTCCATAGATACTTTCTACTAAGTTGCGGTTCATTTGGCTTAGTGATTTTAATGGAAAATATTTTATTAGAAATCAACCATTCAGATATAAGAATTGTCTGTGCCGGCCATTTTTTGCTAACGTATCGGACAGAAATAAGCAATCTTTATAGAAGACCTTCCATAGATGCTTCCTACCAAATTTCGATACATTTGGCTAAGCAATTTCAGAGGAGAAGATTCACAAAAATTGGCCAATCAGAAACAGAAATCGCATGTGGCGTCCATGTTTGTTAACAGATCTGGACGAAATGAGCAATATTTACAGTGGATCTTCCATAAATGATTCCTACCAAGTTTCAGTTCATTTAGCCAAGCGGTTTCAGAGGAGAATATTTTTTAGAAATCAACCAATCAGAAACAAGAATTGTCTGTGGCGTCCATATTTGTTAACGGATTGGGACGAAATGAACAATCTTTATAGAAGACCTTCCATTATACTTCCTACCAAGTTTCGGTTCATTTGGCTAAGCGGTTTTAGCGGAGAAGATTTTTTTTTAGTAATAAATCAATCAGAAACAAGAATTGTCTGTGCCTCCCATTTTATGTTAACGGATCGGGAAGAAATTATCAATCTTTATAGAGGAGCGTCCATAGATCCTTCCTACCAGGTTTCAGTTCATTTGGCTAAGGGGTTTCACAGGAGACGATTAAAATCTGAAAAGTTAACAGACGACGGACGCCAAGTAAGCTAAAAACATACTTTCAGCAAACCAATTATTTTCATTGATTGATATGAAAAGAAAGTTTATAAACAGTAATAATCATAAATTCCATCAATATCAATAAAACAATTACCTTTCATTTTAACTGAACTTCAGCCGTCGTGGTCGTATGGTAGTTGAATTTACAACTACCTGTGCAATCGTTGCCTATTACATTTTGTTATGAGGTTGAAACCCATTCATGACGAGGTGTACTCGATAAAACATTATATGAAAAAGTTTGTCAGTGACTTGTGACAGGTCTTGATTCTCTGGGTACTCCCAATTTCCGCCACAAAAGTAGTAACTGAAATATTTTTGAAAGTGATGTTAAACACCTAGCCTCCAATGGACAAATGACGGATCAAAAGTTGTGTATGTAGTGTATAACATAAAACACCTTTGGGTCATAATGTGGCATATCTTTACAAGTACCAACAAGGAAGAATTGTTTTAGATACCTAAAACATATGTCTCCCCTTAATGCGGCCATCTGTATAACAACCTATCTCGAAAGACAAACATGTTATGGCCCGGACAAGAAAATACAATTAAAAAACCAATATTTGACCTTGAGGTCAAAGGTCTAGGTCCCACGAACGTCATTACGGTACGTGACACACTGCATTATGGTCATGCATCCACATACCAAATATCATTGACCTATCTCGAAAGACAAAAATATTATGGCCCGGACAAGAAAATACTATTTAAAAAAAATATTTGACCTTGAGGTCAAAGGTCAAGGTCCAACGAAGGTCATTAGGGTATGCGACACACCGCCTTATGGTCATGCACCCACATACCAAATATCATTGACCTATCTCGAAGAAACAATTATTTGACCTTGTGGTCAATGATCAAAGTCCCACGAAGGTCGTTACGGTACGATACACACCTCCTTATGGTCATGCACCTACATACCAAATATCATTGACCTATCTCGAAAGACCAAAAAGTTATGATCTGGACAAGCTTCGCTGAGAAGAAGCGGAAGAAGAAAAAATCACACTAAAACAATATGTCTCCCTTCGTTCCCAGGGGAGACATAATAATACTACAACAATATTGTTTCCCACACAATTCTAGGAACTGTTATACACATATCGTGTCATTAAAGGAATACAGGCTGTCAGAATTGAATTTGTTGGTTTATATTAAAAGTTGCCAACATTCGATGTTTTATACTAATGAAATGTTCTGAACAAGAAGCCAGGCTTTAAAAATAATATGCTATAATGTCGTAATTAGTGAAAAGAATTTCAATGTCTGTTGGTGGAATCGCCATTAACAAACTTAATTATAAGTCGGCTTCTTTTCCTAAGTTTGCCGAATACTGATAACTGCTACATGTATAAATAACCAGGATGCATGTTGCATGTAAATTCGTTAGAATTAATATAATTTAAGAAATATATCTATGAAAATGGATCCCGGGATAATCAGTTAATATTATATAATGGTATTTAATTAGAATGACTTAAAACCGGATATACTTGATGAAATTTATAAAAACAAACCCAAACTGTGCAAAGGGGCCCGATAAAGGGAAAATTGTAAACACATTGTATTGCATATTATTGACAACACTAGAGTTGTCTTGATTATATTTTTTTTTTCGAAAAAAACAGACATGAAGTTCATTATTTTAGTCTCTAATTTAAAAGAGATATCACCTAGCGTTTTCTCCTTAAAAAATAGAATATATAAAAAACTACGATGCAATTCTACTGTCAAAATACGATTCGGCCGAAAAAAAGATACTAAATTATGCATACGTGTTGAAAAATGGGGTAGGTCGGTATAATATTGTTTTTAATTTTTACACAAAGCTTGCTGAATCCTCCTTTTTGTGTCGTTTTTGTGTAGAATCTCTCAATGTCTTTGTTTTTGTTTGTGCCATGTGCTTTTTCTTCAACAAATAATTTTGCACATGCGCAAACGATTTACCGAATGAGTTCACTGTGTAGGTCGTATGAATGTATGAATATTGGGCGGGTAAACATTGGAATCTTGACTGGATGAAAGAAAATCAAACAGCCACGTATTTCCTTCGTTCTAGGTTGTTTACGTATGATATTTATGAAAAATTTCAACTGCAATTAGTATAAAACATCGAATATTGGCAACTTTTAATATAAAAAAAAATTCAATTCTGACAGCCTTTAAACAATGTACTGAAAAGAAAAAACTTCACTTTCAATTGTTTTTATTAACAATTAAATTAAATTATCTCCATGATCTCAAAATTATGTTTCAGTGTTTACTGCAACTTAATATGTACATGTAGGTATGGCTGAATCCTGATTTCTTGTCTGAACTGAAAACTACAATTATTCATGTGTTTCTGAATCATTAAATAAATATTCAATCACTTAATTTATCACGTCTTTCTGTCTTTGATCTCTGAATATTGAATCCAAAATATCCATACCATTGTATTCTTTGGATTTATACATGAAAAATCGCAAGTCGACTATGAGGAATGAAACACGTTGTTTTACGGCATATGTACATTTTTGTATAGATAATCTTGTATAATGTATCCTGTTCACTACCACATGTAATACACACAGACTCTACACAATACAAACAGGTCCAAAATTATATTTTATCGATTACTTCTGATCGTGAAAATGTATGAGTATATATCTGGGTTCTGTTTAAGTCAAATATACCTGTTCCTTTAAAGTTTATGCTGATTCTTCTGTGGTATTTAAATTTTCTTTGAGTTTAAATCATCCATTGTTTTCTTTTCTTTATGTTAACTCTGAAAAAAAAATACCAAGTTAGTGAAAGGACTCACTGTACATGTATCAAACTAAATTGAATAGACAATTTCAACATTCCCACCATAAATAAAAAAAAATATGGGTTTTTACATGCTTTTAATACAACCCCTTTATGGAATAAAAAATATATACTCCTGTTGACACTCACCAGAGATGTAAGGTATTAAAATATTGTCTTTTGAAAGGACACTGCAAGAACAATCTTTATCTGTGTATTATTTATTTATAGATAGTTTAAAAATTATAAATTGATGCAATAATCAAATGGACTTAATAACACAGAGAAACCAACAAGCATCTCCTTAGGGTCCAGCAAATCATGTGTGTGAAATTTTGTCAGAAATTAAAGATATAAAATTTACCATGAACTAAAACTAATTAGATAAAAGTTTTGCCAAAAAAAATGGAGGGAGGGGGCAAACACATCAATATTCTTCGTTACTAATGAACAATTAGGTTGCACGTTCAATGCTGATATTGTCATAATTTACTTAAAGACAGAACTTTGTTAAAATCAAGAAATAGTATTTATCCTGCAGTCATTATCATTTTTGTATGATAATTACAGTAGATGTATATATATAAATACATTTTGTAGGGTTGAGGTTAGCTTTATGGTGTTTAATGCCACTTTCAACGATACAATGTATATCAGTTAAATATGTGGCGGTCAGTTTTATTTGTAGAGGAAACTGGAGTACCTAAACAAAACGACAGATCTGTCGGAAATCACTGACAAACTCAATCACATAATGTTGTATTGAGTACACCTCGCCATCTGCGGGATTCCAACTCGCAACTTTAGAAGTGATAGGCACTGATTGCACAGGTAGTTGTTAATCCAACTACCATACGATCACGACCACGACGGCTCCTACATTTTGGTATCACCCTTCTGTAGTAATCTAGTATATACAAATAACTATCTCCTGATACTCAATTCATGAGCATAGCGAATAGTAAGAAGTAAGACAGTATACCCATACCAGGACTCCACATCGGAACCTGCAACCTGCCAGCTGTGGACAAGTGCTGTTCCTATCTACAGCTAGCTTATATTTCACTCTCCCTCCCTCATTTCACACACACATCAGTGGAAGACACACTATTTAATCTGTGCAT
>MJUT01053307.1:15068-27322 GCA_002080005.1 Gigantidas platifrons
CAAGTCACCATGCCAAAGCCATATATCAAATATAAAATCATTTCTTCCAGTAGAAGCTGAGATATATGTTACGAAAGTGTGAACAGACGGACGGACAAGGTGATTGCAATATAGTCCCCTCTCTACGAGTGGGGTATAATATCTTTTTACCAACAACAGAATTTTAAAATCTGTCTTGCTAAACTTCTGTAATCATGAGCAAACTTTTTTTTAAATTGATCAACTCTATTTCATCTCATGATTGTAGATATTTAAATAGAATTGCCATGATTTTGATGCTGGTTTCACATGGAAAGCATTGTCAATACATTTCATCTGAAACATTTACATTTGGAACGTTTCAGAAACCAACCTGTGTTCAGATATCAAGACATAAAAGTTTTGGACAAATGCCTGGAAAAAACAGATTGCATTCACACGACACTTTTATTGCATTTCGAAAACGTTTCAGCAGTTGAATGGTTTCGAAAATGAAAATTGACATGTGAACAGGCAATGTGTTTTTGAAACAATTTAAATATGCTTTAAATGTATGTCTGAATTCATAACAAAAGTAACAATCTACTGTATAATACCTATTTGTTTTTATATTTCTTTTTTAAAGGCTCAGTTGCATGATGTATACAACTGCATAATTTTTTTTACATACTTTGTCTCCTAAGATTATAGTACTCATTATATTCTATCAGAAATAAAAGATTTTGACCACCAACCCCACCCCCCACAATCTCCCTGCCCACATGTCAACTGTATAACAAGACCTCTATCATGTTTTTTTCTAACTTCATTACATTCAATACATCTCCTTCTAAGTATGACTGAATATATGTGATATAAGGACTATCTCTGTGACAGGCAAGGCCTGGTATAATGTTACCCTGAGTTAGACAAGCTAACAGAAAATGTACAAACCTGTGTGAGACAATTATTCTGAAACCATAAGGCTTATATATATATATATGAATCACAAACAATACAAAATTAATAAGAATCTTAATAGAGCCATACTAATATAAAATATAAAGCCACCATAAATACATTATTTGTGAAAATGCATGCAGAAAATATGTTGGATTATTTATCATCAAGAGTTTTATGTTTTTGAGAACTTTAACTACAGTTGACTCTCATTGTCTCGAACTCGGTTGACTCGAATTTCCGGTTGAGTCAAATTTTTATCGAAGTCCCGAACTTCGTTGTGTATAAATATATGTAATTTGACTCCTGTTGAGTCGAATTCGGATGAGTCGAAATTTCGGTTGTCTCGAATAAAAGTTTTGGTCCCGAGATGTAGAAAGCCATATTATTTACATTCGTTAAGTCAAATTTACCAGTCAAAACATGTGTATTACCTTGGGATTAAAATCGGATCACAGGTGAAACATCCGGTCATTAGCTTTGACATTTTTACCTTAGGCTATTTTACATGTTTATTTCACAATCTGTCAAATTAATTAGTAATTGGCTTGATATTATGACACAAGTTAGATGTGTACAATAAAAAATTATCGATTCATAATATTATAAGTGCGCTCTGGTCGGCATACATCAATGATTATGAAAAGTACAAATGTACACAACGGAAGTTTTTATCTATTGTCGGAAATTAATTTTGATTATAATTTCTCAATTTTGAGAGATTTGAAAAAAATGTTACTCTTAATTAACAGTTGTAATAAAAGGGGAATTTTTTTACACTTTATTTAATCATAAAAACACACAATTTATTGTAAATATTGCACAAAGAAAAATACGTCGTGATGGGTGAAGTTTAATGACAACGCAACACCTGAAAAACATAATCATGCACACAAAAAAGATATCTAGAAGTTATCAGTTGTTCCACAAGATTCCAAGAATTTAACAGAGAAAAAAAAAGCAACAAAAACATCGAATAAATTTTAAATCGTTCTGAGAATTGGGACATGCAATGCTGGTATTAGCTCTTCAAAATTTCGCTCGAGTTGTCTCCCTTTCGTCATTAAGCAAACTACACTTCCGGTTTTCGTAGCTCCTCTTGAGTCGAACTACGGTTGACTCAAATTTTTTCCATGGTCCCATCGAATTCGAGATAACGAGAGTCAACTGTATTTAATAAAAAAAAAATACCTAAAATCCACCCTATGCATTTTTTATATTTAAAAAAATTTCAAAAAGATTTGCAAAAAATAAAATTAGAAGGTCCAAACGAACTTAAGAATGCTACAAACTATATAATAATAGGAAGAACACAGAAAGTCAGAATAAAAACAATATTTTTCTACTTGTCTTAGTGTGGTTCATGTTGTTCATGTTGTCAAATTACATGTCTTTACGTTTTTAGTTCAGTGATGTGACGTCTGCTACGATTTTTACATTATAACCATGTTTGATTTGTCTGGACTCCCATTTGATTTGTAGGGGGGGAGGGGGGTCATGTTTTATTTATTTTCTTTGTATTTAATTATTTATGCTGGTGTCCAACACAATTTCCATATCAGATGATGTTAGTCTAACAGTAACAGGGGCAGGTGTCACATGCTTAGCAGGAAGTGCTAACCCTTCCGGAGCACATGAGTTCACCCATGGTTTTTAGTGGGAATCGTGTTGCTCAATCTTTAGTTTTCTGATTAAAGCTTTGTAGATTGTCTTTTTGTCCTTTATCTTTTGGCCATTGTGTTGTCTGTCCTTCTTTGATTTATGGCTTTTGATTATCCCTTTGGTATCTTCAAACTTTTCTTACATAGGACGACAGTCATTTCCTTTCTACCTGTCCCTGGTAAACACATTTTAAGAGCCTCATTTCAAAATGAAATTTGACCACCAAACTTCAACGCAAATTTCATATGCTTGAAAAATTCTATAGTATACACTTTAAATCTCATAAGTCACCAATTAACATTATCATATATAAAATATCAAAACCAATGCTAATCAAAACTTTTGCTGTAAATCTTACCTATGTAAATGGGTCTGTATTCTCTCAGGTGTCATGTGCTGTTCTAGCACAGGATGCTTAGTTAAGTCACTGCTGTAATATTAACAATGATAATGTCATAATACATTTCTCTGACGTCACACTATTGTTCGGACAGTGGATTATTTTTAAGAATATTCAGTTAGCATATTTAATTCTTTACAAATGACCCTTTAGGTCAAGTGAGTTAAATTAGCCAATTAGAGGCCATGTAAGCAAACTTAGATTTAAAACATCCATAAATGTAATAACACTTCTGAAAGACCTCCAAGAGAACATTTCTGACAGCTGTTCTGGGGAAGAAGTCAACAATGTCTCAGCCAATCTCAACTATTGCCCGAGGGGAACAATTAACCTGCTATTACCCAAATATCCAGTCAATAAATGTTTTATTATACAGAACAGCATAAGAGACTATAACACAATGGAGAGACACAGAACCTGCTCACAATGTTGCAGGTTTCAGGATACTAGTTTAGCATAGGAAAAATCCAAAAAATTTTGAATGTCCATTACCGTGTTTCCTCCAATGAATTACCAGGACTAAAAATTCAGCAATATTATGTTATTCAGCTATCAGACAGGGTATATAATGTGACATTACTGGCTTAGGATCTATATTCCCTGAGGCGCAGCCGAAGGGAATATATATCATAAGCCGGGAATGTCACATTATATACCCTGTCTGATAGCTGAATAACAGATATATTACGGATTTAATCATTGTTTTTTTTAATACAACATCCAACTGTATTAAATAAATTTGCATCTTTTATTTTCATTTTTCGTAGCTCTAGATGGATGTCTCTTTCCATACCCTTTGACGTCATTCCTCAATGACGTCAAAATATGTGTCACGTCATTTTTCATGTATGGGGTGTCTCATAAAGGAAAATACTGTACTAAATTTCTAAATCAATACAGTTTCATATGTAGTAAACTTTATAAACTTTATAAATATAACATAGCAAAACAAAGGGTTTGCGAAACAGTTTCAATAATTTGAATGTTAACAAAATATAAATAAAACCTTGGTGTGGCCCCATGACGACGAAGTTTACAAGTCTCAGCGTTTTGGTTATTTGTTATGGTACAGCTGTGGAACATAGGGGTTTGCTGAATCGATCAGGTATTTGTGATGGAATAAACCGTTATAATATTAATTTGTTCATACAGCTGTTTTGAGTTTAGAAACAGCATTTAATTTGGTAAAAAAATACATATATTATTCAGTATTATGCCATTGATTCAGTGAAGCATAATGTTTTGTCGTCCATGTTTTTATCGTTTTTGGGGACTGAAATATATACCTTGTCTGTTTTCCAAATATATGCTGATATTCAGGGTTGAAGAACCAATGAAAATTTGTGTAACAAACTAAATCCGTAATATAATATCTTGTCTCCGGAGAATGGCAATGGAGAGGTAAATAGTCTTTTGGACTGGTGAATATTTCATTACACAATTTATCAGTATATAGAATATATATGAACATGTCTTTTTAAAAGTATAACTTATACTGAGATATAATAAAATATTTCATAAGGTGTATATTTGGTCCAGAATGATACAAGGCTAAAATAGTAAAAAAATACTCTGGAATAATGTCCCCTATGTAAAACAATATCTTCTCTTTTCATTTAATTACCTATGCAAGACAATATTTTCTAGTATTTCTAAAGCAGGTTGTAAACTGCTGATTCCAGTCTTTGGCATAATAATACAATCTACAATCTGTAAAATACAAAAATATGAATCATATCCCCAAATATTGCCCTAGAATAGTCATTACCTCCTACAGACTAACGTACTGTACATGTATAATATACAGCATAATTTATTAACATAATCATCAGTGCATACATTAAATTTGTATCAATATTTTTTTAATTGCCAATTTGGTCATAATTTTAAACATGACCTAGATTTCTAATGACCTGTGACAGTTTGGTGGTCTTCTCCAGTTTCCTCCACCATTATAACTAACAGCCATGATATAACTGAAATATTGTTGAAGGTGGCTTTAAATACCATAACTCAAACCAAGCCAAATGGTGTTTTGAAGCTTAAACTGACCTAGAGGAATGGTTGATTTTGTGGTTTAGTGATATTGTCCTAAATTAAAGTTAATCTTTATTATTTCAATACCTCATCACATATGAATTTTGCATATAAAGGGCAAATAACCAGACAAAGTTTACAATACAATTGTGATTTATGTCTATTTTAGGGATATCCAGATATTTTGTAGAGGTTATTCTAGTTTTTAATAATAATAATAATAGACACTATAACTATTTGTCCTTTTTATTTATTAAATAAAGGATTTTGATGTGAATTGTGAATGTAATATATCCCCCACAACCAAACAGATGGTTCTTTCAAATGGGTTGTATTCCACGGTGGAGAAATGAAGTCTTATTCTGTAATATAATTTTTCTACATCATATTCGTATGGGCCGTCATGGTCGTGATCGCATGGTAGTTGTTAGTTCGAATTCCGCTCAGGCGTACTCAATACAACATTATGTGATAAAGTTTGTCAGTCACTTGTGGCAGGTCTGTAGTTTTCTCCAGATACTCTGGTTTCCTCCATCAATAAAACTGACTGCCACGATATAACTGAAATATTGTTGAAAAGGGTGTTAAACACCATACCCATAACTCTATAAACTATCCAATCTTATGATACTTTGCTAAAAGAAGATAATGGAAGACAAACCCTTTTAGTAAAATCCTGTTCTAATATATCCCATTCTACAACACCGTGTTCCATCAAGCCTAAGAAAGACTTCAGTTGGTATGACATCGGTTCTCCAGGACTGAAATAATTTAGATAATTACACTTAAGAAATAAAAGAACCGCCTAGTGCATGAATGCGTGACGTATCCCCCCGCACTTGCATAATATTTAGATTTATATATTTATAGAAAGCAGCCTTGCAGTCTTAATGCATAACATACTTACAAGCCACACGCAAAAAATTATTCAAATCTATCCATGTTAACTAAAGTTATCGCGTAAACAAGACACAATTCTCAAAATTTTTGATTTTTCAACCAAAAACTAAGATTTTCCCCTAAAACCCTTGCTTCAAATATTTCCATGTAAGAACCCATCCAAAATAATGATAATTACAAGCCACAAGCAAAATATTATTCAAATCTATCCATGTTTACTAAAGTTATTGCGTAAACAAGACACAATTCTCAAAATTGGTGATTTTTCAACCAAAAATTAAGATTTCCCCCCAAAACCCTTGCTTCAAATATTTCAATGTAAGAACCCATCCAAGATAATGATATTTACAAGCCATATGCAAAACATTATTCAAATCTATCCATGTTTACCAAAGTTATCGCATAAACAAGACACAATTCTCAAAATTGGTGATTTTTCAACCAAAAACCAAGATTTTTCCTCAAAACCCTTGATTTAAATATTTCCATGTTAGAACCCATCCAAGATAATGATAATTACAAGCCACATGCAAAAAATTATTCAAATCTATCCATGTTTACTCAAGTTATCCCGTAAACAAGAGAGTGTGACGGACAGACAGACGGCCACTATTGTCTATATCCCTCACCGCTATCGCGGGGGGATAAAAATATATCTGTGCATCCACTAAAATTCTTTGAAAAAAATAAGGTAGATATGGAAGCAAACCTTTTTTTTTAATCTAGGACTGAACAAGAATCTGAAATTAACAATTCTTGCAACATAAATGCATTCTTTACCTTTGATCTTTTTATGGTTTATAAGCCAGAATGTAAGCAACAGCTAAGAAATATGAAATAATACACGCAGATACAAGATATTGAACACTTTACATCTGGGCTGTAGTTTTATTACTTTCAGACAGCCGTCCAATAATCAACGACCTAGATGTGATATTGTATAGCTTCATGTTACATATCACATATAATATACCACGGTTTTCAGAGTTAAACGGTTCAACAATCTCATGCTTCATGTTCGATTGCATAACCATTGATCTTGGAAAACCGTGGTATAAATATTACTTATCCAAAAATGGCAATAAATGCAGATTAATACATGGGCATTTCCATATTGGCCTGGTTATCATCCCGAGACACCCATATTGGCCTGAGACGAAGTCGAGGGCCAATATGGGTCGCGGGATGATAACCAGGCCAATATGGAAATGTCCATGTATTAACTATTTATTATATACTTCCAACATCTGCAGACGTAAACACCGGAAGTTGTTTATTTTGTCTGAAACGCACGAGGGGCACCTAATAACCGATTATTTTCCCGGGGTGTGAAAATATGGACAGTTTACTTCCGGTCATATTGGTCATACAAAAATACCTTTATTTTAACTAAGTATGTAATAAAACGTTTTATCACATATTTGTACGTTATCCGTACCGTTTTGTATGTGTAATAAACGAAGACGTTCCCGATCCATATCAGTGCCCGGGGCAAATAACTGGTTATTGTACCCTGCGTCGATGACATCATTGTGACATATAAGCAAACATCATACAACTAGAGGCTCAGATGAGCCTGTATCGCTCACCTGACATAACTAAGTCCTCTTAAGAATGTCTGCATGCCGAATACATCTAAGTTACTATTCAAATCCCATAGGGTTTTATGTTAAAACTATGTCTGCTCATGGCAGTCATCTTGGATGGAGGTCGTGGTCACCGGACACAATTTTAAAAGTATACTACCCAAGGACCATCCATGCCATGTTTGCTTTAAATTGATTGACTGGTTTCAGAGGAGAAGACTTTTAAACAATTTTCCCATAGGGTCCTATGTTAAAACTATGTCCGCTGATGGCGGCCATCCTGGATGGAGGTTGGGTTCACAGGATATACTTTTGAAAGTTGACCACCTAAGGACCATTCATGCCATGTTTGCTTTATATTGACTTGCTTCTTTCAGAGGAGAAGACTTTTAAACATTTTTTTCATAGGGTCCTATGTTAAAACTAAGTCGAGTCATGGTGGCCATCTTGAATCTCCGATCGGCAAACAATTCACAAGTTTAGTACAGGACCACCCAATGATCATTCCAGCAAAGTCACAATTCAATTGGTTTAGTGGTTTCTGACAAGAAGATTTTCAAAGTTTCAACCAATCAGAACACATTATTGGCCCTGGCAGCCATGTTGAATTTCCGATCTATACCAAAAACACAAATCTGGTAGAGGACCATCCAATGAACATTTACGGCAAGTTTGGTTGAAATCTGTTCAGCGGTTTCAGAGAAGAAGAGTTAAATGTGAAAAGCTAACGGACGGACGGACGGACGCTTACCCATCGCAAAAGCTCACATGGCCTTTGGCCAAGTGAGCTAAAAAACCGATAAAATGGAGATGAAAAATATCAATACAAAACGTAAAGCTGAGAGTAACATAAGGATATTCAAGGATTGGTTATCAACAGTGAGAGAACACCGTAATCCTGAATATATTGGAGTCGAGGAGATGTACATGCACCTGCCAAGATTTTTTTTTCTCAGAGCGCACGAAATTCAAACAGGATTACAAACCCAATTCATTGAAATGTATCCAGGCTTCCATCAGTAGGTATCTTAGTGATGGCGAATGTTGATATTTACACCATCGTATCGACTATTGAGAACTATGAAAACTAGAGGCTCCTAGGAGCCTGTAATCGCTCACCTGGCTCAAAGTTGGCCCAGAAGTTTCAGAGGAGATAATTTTTAAGTGAATTTTTGCGAATCTTCTATTTTTAACAATGGCCACCATCTTCTTTGGCGGGCGGGGTTGTCGGATATAATTCTGAAAGGGGACCATCTAAAGACCATTTCGCCATAGTTTGGGCCAATTTGACCCAGCGGTTTCAGAGGAGATAATTTTTAAGTGATTTTTTGCCAAATTTTCTATTTTTAGTAATGGTGGACATCTTGGCTGGTGGCCGGGTCGTCGGACAGATTTCTGAAAGGGGATCACCTAAAGACCATTCCACCATAGTTTGGGCCCAATTGGCCCAGCAGTTTCAGAGGAGATAATTTCTAAGTGATTTTTGCTGAATTTTCTATTTTTAGTAACGGTGACCAACTTGGTTGGCGGCCAGGGTCGTCGGACACAATTCTGAAAGATGACCACCTAAAGACCATTCCACCATAGTTTGGGCCCAAGTGGCCCAGTAGTTTCAGAGGAGATAATTTTTAAGTGATTTTTTGCCAAATTTTCTATTTTTTGTAACGGCGGCTATCTTGGTTGGCGGCCGGCGTCGTCGGACACAATTCTCAAAGAGGACCATCTGAAGACCATTCCACCATAGTTTGAGCCCAATTGGCCTAGCAGTTTCAGAGAAGATAATTTTTAAGTGATTTTTTGCAGAATTTTCTATTTTTAGTAATGGCAGCCATCTTGGTTGGTGGCCGGGGTCATCAGACAGATTTCTGAAAGGGGATCACCTAAAGACCATTCCACCATAGTTTGGGCCCAATTGGCCCAGCAGTTTCAGAGGAGATAATTTCTAAGTGATTTTTGATAAATTTTCTATTTTTAGTAACGGTGACCATCTTGGTTGGCGGCCAGGGTCGTCGGACACAATTCTGAAAGATGACCACCTAAAGACCATTCCACCATAGTTTGGGCCCAATTGGTCCAGTAGTTTCAGAGGAGATAATTTTCAAGTGATTTTTTGCCAAATTTTCTATTTTTAGTAATGGCGGCTATCTTGGTTGGCAGCCGGGGTCGTCGGACACAAATCTCAAAGAGGACCATCTGAAGACCATTCCACCATAGTTTGGGTCGAATTGGCCCAGCAGTTTCAGAGAAGATAATTTTTAAGTGATTTTTTGCAGAATTTTCTATTTTTAGTAACGGCAGCCATCTTGGCTGACGGGAGAATTGTTGGACACATTTCTGAAAGGGGACCACCCAAGGACCATTCCACCAAAGTTTGGTTCAAATTGGCCCAGTGGTTTTAGAGGAGTTGATTAAAATGCAAAAAGCTAACGACAGACGGACGACGGACGCCCAGTGGTAGCAATAGGTGAGTTAATAAAACAGTTACTCTAATTTTCATCAGTAATAACTCTGTCCAGTCAACGGTTACTAATAATAACTCTAATAAGCAAGCCGTTATCGTTTTGGCTCCCATTTTGCCCAACTCCAAAATAACACAATTCCCATACTCAAATAGCAGGGAAATGCGACAATAATTTTCTATGACACAAATGATAAGAATTGGAAGTCTGATTTATAATTATTGAAAAGTTATGTTCAATACCTGTGATAAATACGGTGAATTATTTTGTTGATTTTTACACGTTATTTATTTTGCTGTTATGTTGATGAATAAACATAAATTCATTTATTCATTTACAATATATTTATTTCAGTCATGGTTAAATATGTGATAAACAGATTATAACATAGCCTTTTCCATATAGGTCCTGGTATCATCCCTCGACCCATATCAGCCCTCAAGATGGGATAAGATAGATTAAATTTTGAAACTGGGCTTGTTTGACCTACATATGTTTTCTGTATATTTAATAATCAATTTTGACTATGAGCATGCCTGATGACGTTTATTCAAGAGATGTTTTTATATCTACATTTTTATCACTGAGTACCCAGGGGTGGATCCAAGGGGGGGCGTACCCGGCACGTGCCCCCTCCCCTAAAATTGGAAAAAATATGATTTTTTTGCATATAAATCGTGATTTTTCACACAAAATACCCCAAAATTTTTCGGGCCTCCCTCCGCTCGCCACGATTTTTTTTTAAGTGCACCCCCCCTAACTTGAAATCCTGCATCCACCCCTGGCACCATAATATAAGCACCAGACTTACATTGAGTTATAGTCCATTTAATTCAACTCGACATGAATTTGCAACATTGGATACAATAAAAATAATAGATCAATGTCCAAAAGACAAGAATGCACCCATTTTTGCTTTTATGAAAAAATTTCCATTAAACTTCTATTTATGCTTTTAAAAATGTTTCATTTAAATAATCAATCGGAAATGTCGTAACTGCAAATCAATTTTAGAGTGAGTGAGTAATTGTTGTTTAATGCCAAGTGATCAGTTTTTAATCTATATCATTGCGAGACCAAGTAACAGTTTGAAGAGATGATGATGTTCACTTAGTATTAGACCAACAAATTAACTGAATTTTAATGGTGCAAGTTCACCGAAAAACAAGTCCATGGAGACATCTCTAATTTAAATCTGTACAGACATTTTTTGCAGATCTTCAGCCTTCAAAGCTGCATTACAACAATTTTGACATAGACCTGACTTCCTGTAAGCTTCAGATACTTGCATTGTTTAACTTTAGGTTTTCTGAACAGAATTAAACCAATTTTATCATTTAAAAACTTTACTTTGTATCTGCTATATACTTCAACTACAGTTACAGACATGATATGTTTCTGTACCAATTCAACATTTCTGCTTTCTTTTATCTTCAGAACCACATTCTTATTTGGTACTTCCTACTTATATCTGGTGACAAATAGAAGTTGATTCTTCTTCTCCTTACATCATCTGTTACTCTGTCCTCTCTTCTCTGTCTTTTCTTACTCTCCTCTAAGGTTGTCCACTGATTTCCTCTTTTGTTGTGTTTCCCAATATCTAGCACGAGTCTGATATTATATTTTCTACTAATTGACATGAGTGCTGTTTGTACAAAGGTAGTATACTTTACTTTCTCATCGATTAGCTGTGTTCCCTATAGCTTTAGGTCTGAGATAGAGATATTCTTTCTTACTGTTTTCACATATAGCCATCTGCTATTTCTAGCTTTTTCTTTACATCTACATCTTTACCTACTATTACTCCTCTTTTCTCTAGAATACCAGAGGTAGAAGGAGAATCAATAAGTTTCTCAATCACTGCAACTTTTTTTACAGGTGTTTTGGGCAAAATCTCTTTTACCTTTTTAGCTTGGCAGTATATGGTGAATCTACTAATAGGAGATGTAATTGGTTTATCATTTGCTGTCTATAACTTTATTTTCATCATCCATTTTCTTGTTGCAATTCTTTGTTTTTCTTGTTTATCTTTAAGGAGTGAATCATCAAGTTGGTCATTTTCTTCATTTAAGTCTTAGTTTTTCTGTTCTTTGTTTTCTTTTTTTCTCTGTATCTTTTCATCTAAGTGTTTCTTTGCATCTTGATGGTTTTTTTTTTCTAGTTTTGTGATTCCACTTTGAATGGCTTGCCTCTGAAGATCTCTCTTAACCTTCTTGCACTCTCAATTATTCTTTCTCATTTTCTTCAGCCTTGCTGCATCAGATCTTACATTTGAATTTTGATCTGTATCTT
>MJUT01053307.1:52596-63321 GCA_002080005.1 Gigantidas platifrons
CAAGATGGCCACCATGACTCGACTTAGTTTTAACATAGGACCTATGGAAAAAATGTTTAAAAGTCTTCTCCTCTGAAACCAGCAAGTCAATTTAAAGCAAACATGGCATCATGAATGGTCCTTAGGTGGTCAACTTTCAAAATTATGTCATGTGAGCCCGACCTCCATCCAAGATGGCCGCAGTCAGCGGACATAGTTTTAACATAGGACCCTATGGGAAAATTATTTAAAAGTCTTCCCTCTGAAACCAGTCGGCCAATTTAAAGCAAATATGGCATGGATGGTCCTTGGGTAGTATACTTTTAAAATTGTGTCTGGTGACTACTACCTCCATCCAAGATGACTGCCATGAGCAGACATAGTTTTAACATAGAACCCTATGGGATTTGAATAGTAACTTAGATGTATTTGGCATGCAGACATTCTTAAGAGGACTTAGTTATGTCAGGTGAGCGATACAGGCTCATATGAGCCTCTAGTTTCATTCTAAAATAGTTTGCAAAATGAGCATGACAATGCTAAGGCTACTTACATTATATAATTCCTTAATCCTGTCTCTTTTATATCATCGACATATGAGCGACAACCAGATGTGAGAATACCATAAATGATAGCCAGAAATACATATTTTGTTGCACCAAGTTCTGTTAATACTATTATTTTATTCTACCACTGTGTAGAGAGAGATATTCACTCTAAAGTTTCTTTATAAAGTTGTTTTCTGTTTTTATTATTTCAGGTCAACATGGTCGAATGTGGAAATGGGACCACCCGATGCAATATTGGGGGTAACAGAAGCTTTCAAAAAGGATACCAATCCTAAGAAGATCAATTTAGGTGTTGGAGCATATAGAGATGATCAAGGAAAGCCATTCATTTTACAGTGTGTCAAAACTGTATGTTTGTATTTGAAATATCTGGAAAAAAAACTATTTAAAGAGATTGTTTATTAACTTATTTGTATACATGTATATAGGTGTGTTTTCTCATCCTTTCAATGTCAGAGGATATTGTGAGAAAAAAAAAAGGCTTTAAATGACCATGAGAGACAATCCAACATTACACTTGGTTACTTTTGACACATCAAGACTAATAGGTTCTTACACGAGTCCCTATTGAAGATCTGGGATTTCTTCCACGAGTGTGAGAAATTCCGTCTTTCACGAGTGGAGCGTAGCGGAACGAGTGGAAAGACGCTGAATTTCTCTCACGAGTGGAAGAAATCTCAGATCTTCAATAAGGACGAGTGCAAGTACCTGTTTCTTCCATTTCAACTTAAAAACAAAGCATGTCAATTTCATTCATTCACTCGCATGTCAATGTCATGTTTACTACACAAAATATTACAATGCCACGTGCAATGCAGTAAATACACACTTATATAAAACCACATTAAATCTATTAGGGGAAATCAGTTAAAATTCAGGTAAAATTGATATTTGAAGCTTTTTTAGATCTACTAAGATGACAATTTATATTACTACAGCAGTCGTAGAATTGATTATTGATTATACTCATCCGTTTTGATTGGCTGACAATGCCATGTAAGACAAGGTCACGCGCAGCTGTCTTTATGGCTTGTCTTACATAGAAAACCCAATAAAACGGAAGAAATACAAATAAACTACATCTTTGAAAAATCTTAT
Organism: Gigantidas platifrons; assembly: GCA_002080005.1. Lineage (NCBI taxonomy): Eukaryota > Metazoa > Mollusca > Bivalvia > Mytilida > Modiolidae > Gigantidas > Gigantidas platifrons. The sequence goes on from MJUT01053307.1 coordinate 54,243, forward strand.
TCATTTTGGCCTTTTAAATTGAGTCTTACAGGTATATTTTCTTTGCTAAAATAAGTTTTAGATAGAGACATTGGTTTTTCTCAGGGTAAATTTACAATACAGATGACTTTTACATGCATTTTTTGCTTTTTTTATGCAATGTTTATTACATCATGTTGCCAATATTTGTAATAATGCTTTTGACTCATGATTGTAATATTACATAAACTATTTTAAATCAAGGATAGTGTTAATAAATTTTGTTATCTCAATAAAAGAAAAATTCAAATACAGTACATCCCTGTTATACCATCTTTTGGATTCAGCTGTATTTTTTAGATAAACGAAGGTGAAGGTGGCAATATCATCAATTTGATGGTGATAAGTGTCAGGATAGCAGTACAAAAAAATGTATAACAAGGGCACACAGTATAATTAAACTTTCAGAGATCTGATTAAAAAGTAGTCCTCGTCCATGTCCATCTAGAATGAGTACATCTATATAAAATCTTAAAAGTTAACAAATATTTGACCTTATAAACAAATGTTAGAGAATACCAAATGGGCAATCAATAATGGACAATCCAGAGAAACTGGCAATAAGACGAAGAAAAACAAAATAAGAACACAACACAATATGTGATGGACACCACTATGCGCAAACAAACACAAATAACATGAATAATAAAGACATTTGCCTTCCTACAAACAACCGAACATCGTTTTGATGTGGAAATCGCAATGGATTGATTTGATTTGATTTTTGGTGTTTAACGCCACTTTCAACAATATTTCAGCTATATCATGACGACCAGTTTTAGTGGTGGGGGAAGCCGGAGAGAACCACCGACCATGGACAAGCAACTGGTAAACTTTATCACTTGCGGTTGCGAGTCGAGTGCACCCTTTTTTGTAATTTACAAAGCCGGGTGCAAACCCACGCCGTATTGGTAATAGGCTTGTATGAGTTGTTAGATCCAGCGACCTAACTCATTGAGCCATCAGGGCCCCTAAAATCGCAGTGGACATCACAACAAGGAACTCAGAACGCAAAGACATTTAATAGGACAACATAATAAACTAAAAAATTAAGTTTAATGTTTGACTTGATAATTATAAGTTACAGTGTTTTACAGATAAAAAGAAATTATAACTATTAAGGTATGTTTACACTGTCAAACTTATCCTTCAAATTTGTTTTAAACTTTTTTCCTGTACACATGTTTCAAACACAAATTTGAGTCTAAACACCTATTCAACTACCTTTCAATTATTTGATGGTTCCATCAAATGTGTTTGATGACGTGTTTAGACTGTCAAATCTGTGTTTGAAGTGAATTAGAAGGACAAATTTGAATGTGGAAACGCACATTTATAATCAAATACTGTTTACAATTACAATATGAATTCTTTGATAAGGTTATCACAGTCATCTGTTTCTCTTTTGCAGGCAGAAAAACAAATGATGGAAGAAAATGTTGACCATGAGTATGCACCAATTAGTGGTACACCTACATTTTGTAAAGCATCTGCTGAACTAGCCTTTGGTGCTGACAGTCAAGTTGTTAAAAATGGACGTGTAAGTTACTGATAGTGTTGTTTTAAGTTACTGATAGTGTTGTTTTAAGTTACTGAAAGTATTGTTTTAAGTTACTGATACAGATAGTATTGTTTTAAGTTACTGAAAGTGTTGTTTTAAGTTACTGAAAGTGTTGTTTTAAGTTACTGATAGTGTTGTTTTAAGTTACTGATAGTGTTGTTTTAAGTTACTGATAGTGTTATTTTAAGTTACTGGTAGTGTTGTTTTAAGTTACTGATAGTGTTGTTTTAAGTTACTGATAGTGTTGTTTTAAGTTACTGGTGGTGTTGTTATACCCCCGGGTATATAGGGATCCCTCATGTCCGTCCGTCCGTCACACTTTTGGTTTCCGGATGATAATTAAAGTACCGCTCAACCAAATCTTTTCAAACTTTAAAACAATGCTATGAACCATTAAATCAGGTTAAGTTCGATTATGGTGTATTTCACATTTACCGTTCCTGAGTTATGGCCCTTTTTCTCGTAGAAAATAGGGACTTTTTAGGTTTCCTGATGATATTTAAAGTATGGCTCGACCAAATCTTTTCAAACTTTAACACAATGCTGTGGACCATTAAATACAGGTTAATTTCGATTACAGTGTATTTCACATTTACCGTTCCTGAATTATGGCCCGTTTTCTCTTAGAAAATAGGGACATTTTAGGTTTCCGGATGATATTTAAAGTATGGCTCAACCAAATCTTTTCAAACTTTAACACAATGCTGTTGACCACTAAATACAGGTTAAATTCGATTACGTTGTATTTCACATTTACCCTTCCTGAGTTATGGCCCTTTTTCTCTTAGAAAATAGAGACTTTTTAGGTTTCCGAATGATATTTAAAGTACCGCTCAACCAAATATTTTCAAACTTTAACACAATGCTGTATACCATAAAATACAGGTTAAGTTTGATTATGGTGTATTTCACATTTACCGTTCATAAGTTATGGCCCTTTTTAGCTCACCTGGCCAAAGGCCATGTGAGCTTTTGCCATGGGTAAGCGTCCGTCGTCCGTCTGTCCGTTAGCTTTTCACATTTAACTCTTCTTCTCTGAAACCGCTGAACAGATTTCAACCAAACTTTCCATAAATGTTCATTGGATGGTCCAGATTTGTGTTTTTGGTATAGATCGGAAATTCAACATGGCTGTCAGGGCCAATAATGTGTTCTGATTGGTTGAAACTTTGAAAATCTTCTTGTCAGAAACGACTAAACCAATTGAATTGTGACTTTGCAGGAATGATCATTGGGTGGTCCTGTACTAAACTTGTGAATCGTTTGCCGATCGGAGATTCAAGATGGCCACCATGACTCGACTTAGTTTAACATTGGACCCTATGGGAATTTCACATTTTCATCTTTTTTTCTGAAACCACGCAACAGATTTGAACCAAACTTGGCAGAAATGTTCATTAGATGGTCATATACAAGTTTTTGTACCCCGACGCTTCGTCGAAGGGGACTATAGAAATTTGTGTCGTCCGTCCGTGTGCTTTTTGGTTTCCACATGATAACTTGTGAATGAAAAGTCTGATTGAAGCTAGGTTTGGTATGTAAGTGTATCTTATGAATATCTAGGTCAAGTTCGATAATGACAATTTTTCGACTATTTTTACTAGAGTTGTGCCCCTTTTTATACCTCAAAATTGCTAAATATTTGGTTTCCAGATGATAACTTGGGAACAAATTGTCAGATTGAAACTAGGTTTGGTATGTAAGTGTATCTCATGAATATCTAGGTCAAGTTCGATAGCGATCATTTTTCGACAAACCTTACCAGAGTTACATCCCTTTTTATACTTTGTCTGTGTGTCCTGAATTGGTTTTCAGATGATAACTTGTGAATGGAAAGTCAAATTGAAGCTAGGTGTGGCATGTAAGTGTATCTTATGAATATCTAGGTCAAGTTCGATAATGACAATTTTTCGACAATTTTTACTAGAGTTGTGCCCCTTTTTATACCTCAAAATTGCTAAATATTTGGTTGCGATAGCGATCATTTTTCGACAAATCTTACCAGAGTTACATCCCTTTTTATACTTTGTCCGTGTGTCCCGAATTGGTTTCCAGATGATAACTTGTGAATGGAAAGTCAAATTGAAACTAGGTTTGGTATGTAAGTGTATCTCATGAATATCTAGGTCAAGTTCGATAATGATGATTTTTCGACAAATCTAACCAGAGTTACTCCCCTTTTTTTTACTTCAAAATGGTCCTTGGATGGTCCCCTTTCAGAATTATGAGTGATACAGGCTCCCCTGACCCTCTAGTTTACAGTAGTTTCAAAATTTAATCTTACGATGTAACCTTGGCGTCGGGGGACCAGTGGCCAACAGCCTTTTATTTGTTTTTGGCGCTGATCGGAAATCCAACATGGCTGCCAGCGCTCATAATGTGTTCTGATTGGTCGAAATTTTAATAATATTCTTGTTAGAAACCACTAAGCCAATTGAATTGTAACTTTACAGGAATGATCATTGGGTGGTCCTGTACTAAACATGTGAATCGTTTGTTGATCGGAAATTCAAGATGGCCACCATGACTCGACTTAGTTTTAACATAGGAACCTATGGAAAAAATGTTTAAAAGTCTTCTCCTCTGAAAGAAGCAAGTCATTATAAAGCAAACATGGCATGAATGGTCCTTAGGTGGTCAACTTTCAAAAGTATATCCTGTGAACCCAACCTCCATCCAAAATGGCTGCCATCAGCGGACATAGTTTTAACATAGGACCCTATGGAAAAATTGTTTAAAAGTCTTCTCCTCTGAAACCAGTCAATCAATTTAAAGCAAACATGGCATGGATGGTCCCTGGGTAGTATACTTTTAAAATTGTGTCTGGTGACCACGACCTCCATCCAAGATGACTGCCATGAGCAGACATAGTTTTAACATAAAACCCTATGGGATTTGAATAGTAACTTAGATGTATTCAGCATGCAGACATTCTTAAGAGGACTTAGTTATGTCAGGTGGGCGATACAGGCTCATCTGAGCCTCTAGTTCTCTTAGAAAATAGGGACTTTCTCGGTTTCCGGATGGTATTTAAGGTACGACTCAACCAAATCTTTTCAAACTTTATCACAATGCGGTGTACCATAAAATACAGATTAAATTCGATTATGGTGAAATTGACATTTACCGTTCATGAATTATGGCCCTTTTTCTCTTATAAGATAGGGACTTTAAAGGTTTCTGGATGAAAATTTGGAATGCGGGGGTATGATACTATCTGTGATCACCAGATCAACTTTCTCTAGTTTTAAGTTACTGGTAGTGTTGTTTTAAGTTACTGATAGTGTTGTTAAGTTTACAATTCACAAAATGTCCTTGAATTTGCATTGCATGGTTCCTTACAAAAATATAATTTTGTGTGGATCGTTATTCTAAAATTTGCATTGCATGGTTCATTACAAAAATATAATTTTGTGTGGATCGTTATCCTAAAATTTGCATTGCATGGTTCATTACAAAAATATAATTTTGTGTGGATCGTTATTCTAAGAAGGCTCACATGGAATAACAAAGTTCAAACATGGGACCTTACGGGAAAAATATTTTAGCATTATTCTTCTCAATATGTATGTTTTTGTGTCAATCGAAAATTCAAGATGCAGAATATAGTTAGGGTTGGGTTATGATGTTTAATGCCACTTTCAACAATATTTCAGTTATATCGTGACAGTCAGTTTTACTGGGGGAGGAAACCTGGAGAACCCGAAGAAAACCACAGACCTGTCGCAAGTCACTGACTTTAGTGACGATGGGCACTGATTGCACAGGTAGTTGGTAATCTAACTACCATGCCGATCACGACCACGATGGCCCCTTATGTAGTTAGGAAACTATTGGATATGAATAAAGTAAATTTTCTCATAAAGTTAAGCAGAAGTTGGATTGAACTTAAACTGTACATGAATAATGATTGGATGACCTGTCAAATAAAATTTCATTTTATATGTGGATTGAAAATTATAATGACCACTATTGCAGGTCATTGTTTAGCATGAAACCCTATAGGAATAGGAATTTAAAGCTTCATCTCAAAAACCATAAATCTAATTGAATTCAAAACATAATGTTGAATCAAGTACACCCCGCCTGAGCGGGATTTTTGGGATTTGAACTCACAACTATAATGGTGATAGGCACTGATTGTATAGGTAGTTGTAAATCTAAATCTAACTACCATACGATCATGACCATGACAGCTCCCTTTAGAACTTTGTTTTGACATGTTTCACTGATATAAATCCCATTTTTATTACAGAATGTTACAGTTCAAGGTGTGTCAGGTACAGGGTCTTTAAGACTTGGTGGAGCATTCTTTGTAAGTAAAAAGTGTAATATATTTCAAAACAAACAAAATCAAAATTATACATTGAATTGTTTCTTACTGTAAAAATAAAATAATTTATAACTTGATATAATACAGTAATTAGTTATTCCTGAACACTGAAAAAAAAAAGTAAAATAACAATTATTACTCTGTTACTATAATAATTTACATTAATAGTCCTTCTATATACATGTAAGTAATTTTATACAGAAAGTTAGTATCTATAATAATTATACCCCCGCTCCCTGAAGGGGGAGTGGGGTATACTGTTTTACCTCTGTCCGTCCGTCCGTCCAAGATATATTTTGTCGCATTTTTCTCAGTAACTGTTGATGTCAGAAATCTAATATTTGGTCACAAGCTTCATATAGGTATGCCATATTGTGGGAAGCGTTTTTGGACCCATCAGATTCCTACTTCCTGTTTGCCGATTTTGTTGATTTTTATACACATTTAACATATATGCACATTTTTCATCACATTTTTCTCAACAACTATTGTAGGCAGAAATCTGATATTTGGCCACAAGCTTCATATAGGTATGCCATATTGTGGGAATCGTTTTTGGATCTGCCACATTCCTACTTCCTGTTTGCCGACTTAGTTGGTTTTTATACACATTGAGCATATATTCACATTTTTCGTCTCATTTTTCTCAGCAACTATTGATGACAGGAATCTGATATTTGGTCACAAGCTTCATATAGATATGCCATATCGTGGGAAGCGTTTTTGGACCCATCAGATTCCTGCTTCCTGTTTGCTGACTTTGTTGATTTTCATACACATTGAACACATATGTCCATTTTTCGTCACATTTTTCTCAGCAACTATTGATGGTAGAAATCTGATATTTGGTCACAAGCTTCATATAGGTACCCCACATCGTGGGATGTGTTTTTTGACCTGTCAGATTCCTACTTCCTGTTTGCCGAAGAGCGGGGGTATCATAAGTTAGCATTAGCTCACAGTTCATCTTGTTGGTTTTGATTTTATGCTCTTTAACATCTGTGTACGTCATATATTAGAATTGTTTTATATTACTTTACATAGTACTTCCTTCTTCGTAACATTAGCCACATTGCGATTTCTAGGAAAAAGATTTTATTAATTTTTTGGGGGCTTTTCTGCAATAAGATCTGTATTGACCTGGATTTCAAAACAAGATATTGACCAATTTATCAAAGTAGTACTCACACTTCCTATATACAGGTACAGGGGTTTGTAAGATTATATATATACATATGTATACATGTATGGTACAGTGTTACAGCAAGATTATATATATACATATGTATACATGTACATGTATAGTACAGTGTTACAGCAAGATTATATATATACATATGTATACATGTATGGTACAGTGTTACAGCTAGATTATATATATATATATATGTATACATGTATGGTACAGTGTTACAGCAAGATTATATATATACATATGTATACATGTATGGTACAGTGTTACAGCTAGATTATATATATACATATGTATACATGTATAGTACAGTATTACAGCAAGATTATATATATACATATGTATACATGTATGGTACAGTGTTACAGCTAGATTATATATATACATATGTATACATGTATAGTACAGTGTTACAGCAAGATTATATATATACATATGTATACATGTATGGTACAGTGTTATAGCTAGATTATATATATACATATGTATACATGTATGGTACAGTGTTACAGCTAGATTATATATATACATATGTATACATGTATGGTACAGTGTTACAGCTAGATTATATATATACATATGTATACATGTATAGTACAGTGTTACAGCAAGATTATATATATACATATGTATACATGTATAGTACAGTGTTACAGCTAGATTATATATATACATATGTATACATGTATAGTACAGTATTACAGCAAGATTATATATATACATATGTATACATGTATGGTACAGTGTTACAGCTAGATTATATATATACATATGTATACATGTATAGTACAGTGTTACAGCAAGATTATATATATACATATGTATACATGTATGGTACAGTGTTACAGCTAGATTATATATATACATATGTATACATGTATAGTACAGTGGTACAGCTAGATTATATATATACATATGTATACATGTATGGTACAGTGTTACAGCTAGACTTTGAAATCTTCAGGACAATTGCCAGTTTTATAAAAATTTCTTCAGAACATTTTTTAATAATTTAATTCATTTTAATAAAGTTCTTCAGCACAATAGGTGGGCAAATTTCCTGAGACCAGTACCTAGCTGAATCACTAATGGTAATATGGGAAAAAAATAAGTCCTTTGTTTCATATTTGATAGTGCTTCATCCTTTATGTTTATTTTCTTATTTTCCTTTAGTCAAAATGGTACGGAAAAAGTAAAGTGTTTTATATACCAACACCATCGTGGGGGAATCATACTCCTATTTTCAAGTAAGTAATTTGATACAAATGAACTCAATTATTATGTCTCCCCTTTTAACGAAGCGAGACATATTGTTTTAGTCTGATTTTTTCTTCCGCTTCCGCTTCTTTTGCTTCTTCTCAGCGAAGCTTGTCCGGATTGTAACTTTTTAGCTTACCTTGGCGTCCGTCGTCCGTTGACTTTTCACATTTTAATCTTCTCCTCTGAAACCCCTCAGCCAAATGAATTGAAACTTGGTAGGAAGTATCTATGGAAGGTCCTCTATAATGATTGCTCTTTTCGTCCCGATCCATTAACAAACATGGCCGCCACAGGCAATTCTTGTTTCTGATTGGCCTATTTTTTTAAATCTTCTCCTCTGAAACTACTGATTCAAATGAATTGAAACTTGGTAGGAAGCCTCTATGAAAGGTCCTCTATAAAGATTGCTCATTTCGTCCCAATCCATTAACAAACATGGCCGCCACAGGCAATTCATGTTTATGATTGTATGCTTTCTAAAAAAATCTGTTTTTCTGTGGAAATAGAGATAACTCTAATTTAAATATTGACATTTACCTTAGTATAATACAGTTAAAATGAATCTGTATAAAAAAAATGTGACCGACCCTAAACCATATATATTTATGATCAGGGTGACTAGGCAAATTAAATGCCTTATAAGTTAGGCCCCGGGGGTCATACCCCACCCCCTACCTGAGGTGAACTTTTTAATGGTTGAGATCCCCACCCCTAA
>MJUT01053307.1:64489-92377 GCA_002080005.1 Gigantidas platifrons
TTGCAATTCAAATATGATTATCGTTGAAATGTACGTAGAAGCTTCAGATTTTAATCCATCCGCATTGGTATTTTATACTCGACACCGAGTTAATATATATTACGATCTATCGAACAGACATGTGTAAACGTTAATGTATATCCAATTAAAAAATAAACTTGGAACTACAGTAGCTATAGCTTTCCTCCGTTGTTGCAATCTGATTTGAGGTCTGGCAAATAATAATTACAGCCTTTACTTTCTTCAGTTTTTGACTGACAGTGGCAATGCAATTTACGTTTGTGCTATATTTTCATTCCCAAGCTAAATATAGTTGAACCATTGAGCAAATTGAAAGAGACATCCTTCTTCTGCTGAAGATCACACAGATATGATCATGAGTTATTACAGTTTGTGTGGTCACAATACAGTAATATTTCAAAAGGGGGGGGATGCATATAAAAATCACTGGTATCACTCCAATAGTCAAGGCAGCCAGAAATAAAAATGTGACATTGAATAGATGTCCTTAAGGTAGTTATGAATAAAAAAAAACCCAGAACAAATCAGTTCAGACAGCCTTTTAATTATTTACTAAATTTGGGAAGGGTAATGTCAGAGGGGCCGCGAAACAATGTTTTGATTAATCACAATTAACTTCTCCCAGAAGTCTCCCCACTTCTCCCTGTGAGCTCCCTGAAAGAGAAGTCACTTCTCTTTCTAATTTGAAAGTAGTGGGAGCCCTGGCCTTATAGCTCAGGCCTAGGGGATCATACCCCACCCCCTACCTGAGGTGAACTTTTTAATGGTTGAGATCCCCTCCCATAAACCATATATATTTATGATCAGGGTGAATAGACAAATTAAATGCCCCAAGAGTTGAGGCCCAAGGTCATCCCCATCCCCTACCGGAAGTTTTTTTTTATAGCCGTGTATAAAACAAGACCAAATGATTTTGATTTGCAACTCGTTTTTGTTAGTTGTCCGAAGGGACAAGTTAAAAAAATGTTAATGTAGAGGCCTGTGGGAAGCACCTATAGGCTATGGAATGTTTTGTATTAAGTTTCTTCAGAGCAGAATACAAGGTGAGCGACACAGGCTCAGCTCAGTGCTGAGCCTTTAGTTTGTCTTTCCAGATAGGTCAATGATATTTGGTATGTGGGTGCATGACCATAAGGCGGTGTGTCGCGTACCGCAATGACCTTCGTGGGACCTTGATCTTTGACCTCAACAGACCTGTTTACCACTACGATTTCAGCGTAGTTTCTACGATTTTTGACCCCTAAATTACGCTCTACGCTCTCATAAGTTATTTCTATGCCAACAAGTTGCAAAACTGTAAAAAAAATCGCCAGAAAGTACTCTTGTTTCTTATGGTAGATATCCAAACGCAACACTGAATCTTTTTCGTTTGAGCACTTTAAAATTATTTTATATCCATGCTCCTTACAAACACTTTGATGATCTAGTAACATGTGTCTGAAAATTAATGGCAGAATGCCAAACGCAAGCAGGGGACTGAGCATGAAGAAGTCACTGCCAGTGATAAGAGAAAGATGTAAACATGAATATACAGAAATTTGGAATTGTCTCAAACCCTCAACAAAGGGGGATACATTTGTACCGTGTTCTACTTGTGGCAGATTTTTCGTGTCTGGTTAATGAAGTGATAACCGCCATATCTGAAATTTGTCGATGAAGTTGAGAGTAAAGGGAAAATATATTAAGGTTTGCAAATATATAGAGATTGTATAATCTTATTTAGCAATGAATTATCTTTACATTTAACTCAATATATGTACGATTATTGATCTATTAAGCTGTTTTCAGATATTTTATGTGATAGCCCTACTACTGATAAATTTCAGTCATCTCTAAAAACCCAATATTGGTTATTTGGATTTTTTTTGCATCATAGTGTACAATTAATGTTCTTATTTAATGAGAACTGTACATATATTTATATTATTTCTAAAGTCATTACACTATACATAAATTTGTTCAGAATAATGATTATTAAAGGAATTAATAGATGTGGTGTTTACATTTACAAGCAAGGGAGATAATCGAACGGTGCAATCATTTCAATGTCTATCGAGTACATGTTAAACTACCCTATCTGATATATAAACTGGATTTGACTAAAATTTAAATTATTGATGCATTAATACAATTTTATGTTCAAACGGGTTGCATAAACATGTTGCACTGTTGAAAAACTTTTAGAAAGTACCATATGCTTTTAGGCTAGCCAATAAATCCTTACACTTAGACAATACACACAGCCAGGTATAAACAAACAATCATGTTCAACAAGAAGCTGTACGATATACATTGCAGGAAACGATACCTAATTTTTCAAACTTTTCTTAGTGAGGAGGTGCTCTCAAACCCCCTAGCGTATTAGACAAAAACTACCCTCAGTCAAGGAAGAACATTACTCCTATAGGTCAACAGGGGTAAACAGGTCTGCCTCAAGGTCAAATAATTGTTTTTTAAATAGTATCATTCAACTCATAATGTGTAACTTATTGTTGTACAGATTAAGGGGAGACATAAGTTTTAGGTATCTAAAACAGTTCTTCCTAGTTATTACATTAAAATTGTAGAGATAGGGAGAGATTCCATAGCCAGGAATCACCAAAAAAAAAAAAAAAAAAATTCATGTTCACAAATCAAAGAGAAGTTTATCTGACAAGTTCAAAATGAAGTGCTTTAAGGTAAGGGTAAGGATTTCTCCTCCTATATCTTCTTCTGGGATGAAAAAGAAACATGATATATGTAAACAGAGAGGGGAGGGTTGAGATCCCATGAACTAATTAAACAATGCCACATGTTTATGTCTGTCCCAAGCCGTGACCTGGATTTCCAATGCCATATGTTATGATTTTTTTTGTATTCAGTGTTTTGAGGTGAGAGGTGATTGTTCGTCGTGTTGATGTTGGTGGAATTGTTGACCATCACTGTTTAAACTTTCTTTTCATAATACAACTTTGACTGTTTATTCACCAACAAAACTGTTGCATTAAATATTCTCATGACAATTTTCAAAATGTATGTTACATTGTACATGGTTATATTTTTTTTTTTATGTTATAGACACTCTGGATTGGATGTTAAATCATACAGATACTATGAACCTAAAACATGTGGATTTGACTTCAATGGAGCTTTGGAGGACATATCTGTAAGTTTTTAGACATAGTTGTAACAATTGTAGATAGAGTAGTCTCCCTCTAATAAGGCTACCTCTTCTGTAACGAAAAGGTGGTCTTATTAGAGGGGTGACCTCTTTTGAGAGGGACAATTTAGTAGTGTTTTACTATCCCAATGCATCTGATATCTGGCTTCATTAGAGGTGTGGCCTCTCTTGAGGGGTAAATTAGTAGTGTTTTACTATCCCAATGCATCTGATATCTGGCTTCATTAGAGGTGTAGCCTCTCTTGAGGGGTAAATTAGTAGTGTTTTACTATCCCAATGCATCTGATATCTGGCTTCATTAGAGGTGTGGCCTCTCTTGAGGGGTAAATTAGTAGTGTTTTACTATCCCAATGCATCTGATATCTGGCTTCATTAGAGGGGTAGCCTCTCTTGAGGGGTAAATTAGTAGTATTTTACTATCCCAATGCATCTGATATCTGGCTTCATTAGAGGTGTGGCCTGGTGTAAATTAGTAGTGTTTTACTATCCCAATGCATCTGATATCTGGCTTCATTAGAGGTGTGGCCTCTCTTGAGGGGTAAATTAGTAGTATATTATTATCTCAGTGCATCTGAAATCTGACCTGAAGAGAGGGATGGCGATTGGTTGGGAGGGTCCTTAAAAGATGGATACCACTGTATACCAAGTTTATGTAAGTATAATATTTAAATGTAACAGATACCATCCATGAGCAATGGGTTTACATGGTCAAGTGGTTAAAGGTTGTCAACTTCTGATCACCAGTGTAACACCACTGACTAACTGAGGTGGGTTCATGCCCTGATACCCACCTCAAGTGTTTAGGTTTTCAGACATGTTTTAACTGTCCAGGCTTTCCTCCCCAAAATAAAGTCTGGTTTTCACAATATAGCTAAACTATTGCTGAAAGTGTTTATTAATAGCAGTAATCTACCTTTCATATTATGACTATTGTAAGTCTCGTTAAGGTTACTCAAAGTAAAAAAAAATTGTAAAACACACACTGGTTTCTCTATTTAAATTTGTTTTCTTTACATTTATTCTTCAATGTTACCATATCTTAACAAACACCATTGCAACAGAAGAGATAGTTATTATTAGACTGGTATGAGACGATGAACTCACAAAAGATCACAGGACATGAAAAATCAAAATGTAGTTATTATATGATGTCTTGCACCTTTGTTTTTTTCACATGGAGAACCATAAATAAAAATATTTGAAATATTTTGGCATTATATCACTGTTCATGATGTTTTCTTTTGTAGAAAATTCCAGAAGGAGGTGTTGTCGTCCTTCATGCTTGCGCCCATAATCCAACTGGTGTAGACCCAAGGGTATGTGTATATTAGGAAATATTATCAACGATCAGAATTTTATTAACACCAAAAATCATGGTATTTTTTGTGTGCTATTTAGCAGATATGATACAATTGTTTCTCATACCCAAATAACAATGAAATCTCAATAATATTATTTGATGTTTAAACATGACCCTTAATATTATAGAATTAGCCTTTTTTGTGAATATTTCACTTGTTTTGGGGTATATTTTTTTATTCAGCTGATACTCAGATTTTTGTACTTACACTTTAGGTAAAGTATATGAGTGGCTAATTATATTCTTCATATGTTAAGTATAGATCATTTTCATATCTTCAAGTATATATTAGTGGCTAATTATATATATTAATATATTTACAATATATATATATATATCATTTCCACATCTTTTAAGACCCTTCAGGTGCAAGTCAAACTTTACATTGGTAAATATTGAATTTCATGAAAATCTACTACCTTGAATGAACTCGAAAGAATGTTGTTCTAAGGCAAAGCAACCTTTTGTCATCATGCAACAGTCCATTGTTCAAATTTTCACATTTTTATCCGCTCTTTATAAACAAGAAGACCAATTTAAACCAACAATGGTGGATTAAAATTATATGCTTATAAGATGGTCTTTTAAAATGTTTTTTTTCCATTAAAAAATCAAAATGATAATCTCAACTTTACACAGTTGAATGTAGAATCCTATGTTAATCATTTTTAGCTCACCTGTGTGAGCTATTGCCATCACTTGGCATCCGTCGTCCACCTTTAAACTTTAAAAAAAAAATCTCCTCTGAAACCACTAGGCCAATTTAAACCAAACTTGGCCTGAATCATCCTTAGGGGGTTCCCTTTAAAAGGTATGTCCGATGACCCTGCCAACCAACCAACACGGCCGCTGTTACTAAAAATAGAACATATGGTAAAATGCAGGTTTTTGGGTAATAACTCAAAAACCGTTCATAATATCAGAATCTGACATGGGGTAAAATGAATCAGCACAGCAAGATCTATCTACCCTGCAATTTTGAAGTAAATCTGATTACCCATCTTGGAGTTATTGCCCTTTTTTCATCAAATTTTCAAAATTTTTATACTTTTCGTCCTTTATTTCAAAAACTATAAGAGATAGATGTTAAGTTTAAACAGTAAACATGTTCAGCATGTCAATATCTACCTACCCTGCAATTTTGAAGTAAGTCCCAATACCCATTTTGGAGTTATTGTCATTTTTTAGATCACCTGGCCAAAGGCCATGTGAGCTTTTGCCATCAGGTTTCGTCCATTGTAAACTTTTCACATTTTAATCTTCCCCTCAGAAACCACTGAGCCAATTTAGACCAAACTTTGCTAGAATGGTCCTGGGATGGCCCCCTTCCAAAGTTGTGTCCGGTGATCGCGACTTTCAACCAAGATGGCCGCCAATCTATAAATAGAAAAAAGGGGGGATGAAATTTTAATTGTCCATTGCTGCTTTAGTACAAGTCAAAATGAGCTCAAATTTTAACTGCAGCTACATGGCAAGGAGTAGTTTAAGATATATTCCGGGTTTTTCTGTGAAATTTTTCTTTCAACCGATTTATACCGATTATGCAAATTAGGCATATTTTAATAAAAGATCACATTTAAATCTTCTCCTCTGAAACCGCTGAACCAAATTAAACCAAACCTGGCTTGGATGGTCCTTGGGTAGTCCCCTTTCAAAATTGGGCCCGGTGATCCCGACTTCCAACCAAAATGGCCGCCAAGCTAAAAATAGAAAAAAAGGGGGGATGAAATTTTAATTGTCCATTACTGTATTAGTATAAGTCAAAATGAGCTTAAATTTTAACTGCAACTACATGGAAAGGAGTAGTTTATCATATATTCAGGGTTTTTCTGTAAAAATTTTCTTTCAGTCGATTTATACAGATTATGCAAATTAGGCATATTTTGATAAAAGATCACATTTGAATCTTCTCCTCTGAACCAAATTAAACCAAACCTGACAGGGATGGTCCCTGGGTGGGTCCCTTTCAAAATTGTGTCCGACAGCCCCACCCTCCATTCAAGATGGCTGCTGTTACTAAAAATAGAAATTTCTTCAATTGTCCATTGCTGCTTTAGTATCAGTCAAAATGAGCTCAAATTTTAACTGCAGCTACGTGGCAAGGTGTAGCTTAGCATATATTCCGGGTTTTTCTGTGAAATTTTTCTTTCAGCCAATTTATATCGATTATGCAAATTAGGCATATTTTGATAAAAGATCACATTTAAATCTTGTCCTCTGAAACCGCTGAACCAAATTAAACCAAACCTTGCAGGTATGGTCCCTGGGTGGGTCTCTTTCAAAATTGTGCCCTCCATTCAAGATGGCTACTGTTACTAAAAATAGAAATTTCTTTAATTGTCCATTGCTGCTTTAGTATAAGTCAAAATGAGCTCAAATTTTAACTGCAGCTACATGGCAAGGAGTAGTTTAACAGATATTCCGTATTTTTTTCTGTAAACTTTTTCTTTCAGCCGATTTATACTGATTATACAAATTAAGTATTTTTTTTATAAAAGATCACATTTAAATCTTCTCTTCTGAAACTGCTGAACCAAATAAAAGCAAATTTGGCTGGGATGGTACCTATCAATATTGTGTCCGACAGCCCCGCCCTCCATTCAAGATGGCTGCTGTTACTAAAAATAGATATTTCTTCAATTGTCCATTGCTGCTTTAGTATAAGTCAAAATTAGCTCAAATTTTAACTGCAGCTACATGGCAATGAGTAGTTTAACATATATTCTGGGTTTTTCTGTGAGATTTTTTCAGCCAGTTTATTCTGTTTAGGAATATTATGAGATAAAAATCACATCTAAATCTTTTGCTCAGAAATTTAAGTTGAAATGCTCTTTGGGTGGCCCACTTTCAAAATTATGTGTAACACCCCCATTTTCTATTAACTTTAGATGTCAAATTGAAAACCAGGTGAGCGATTACAGGCTCCAGGGAGCCTCTAGTTGTTACATATTTGTGGATAGTATGGTAGGACTTTGTCAGATATGAAAAAAGATATTTTAGATTACAATTTGTTTTATTGGCCAATTACAACTGGGTAATAAATAGAGAAGATTATCAGTTTTTATATCAAATTTTAAAGTCACAATATGTAGAAATGAATTTCACACAAAGAAGCTTTCCATTTAGAATTTGGGAACTTTTTTTGTAAATTTAAATATTGTTAATTTAAAGTTCAAGGTTACTAAAAGTAAAATTCCATTTTTAGACGAGAACAGCCTCATCATGGATGATAGTGATCTCCTTAAATGTCCACATTTTCTTCTTTTTTTCAGAAAAAAACCTTTAATTTTATCTCTTCATTAACTTCATTAACATTTTATAGCCAGAACAATGGAAGGAGATTAGCAATGTAATGAAGCAGAAGAAATTATTCCCATTCTTTGACATGGCTTACCAAGGATTTGCCAGTGGTGATATAAATAAAGATGCCTTTGCAGTAAGACAGTTTCTAGATGATGGACATGAAGTAGCCCTCTGTCAGTCATACGCCAAAAATATGGGTCTTTATGGTAAGTTATTCATTACGAAATAATAAAGTAAAATAGTAACACTGAAATCTTGAAAGAATTCTTGATAAGTTAAAAAACATAAGACAATTTTTGAAACATTGCCCATTGGTGTGGACGTCCTTGATTTTAGTACCTCAAGATTTGATAAGCTTGTTGCTCATTAATGGTTAGTTGAAAGTACTACCAAGATGTGACTCCATATGAGATATGTCATAAGATGTATATTGCTCCAAAATGTTTTTAAATAAAGATGCAACAAATATCTGATTTTAATTATACTGATATTGAATGGTAATATAGGTTTGTTACTTCAACTTTAGGGTTATGGTGTTTAACAACACTTTCAACAATATTTCAGTTATATCATGACAGTCAGTTTTATTGGTAGAGGAAACCAGAGTACCAGGAAAAAACTACTGACCTGTCGCAAGTCACTGACAAACTTTATCACATAATGTTGTATCGAGTACACCTTGCCATGAACGGGATTCAAACTCACAACTTTAGTGATGATAGGCACTGATTGCACAGGTAGTTGTAAATCCAACTACCATATGATCACGACCATGACAGGCCCTTTGATGTTTATCTGCAACTTTAGCAGTATTTCAGTTATATTGTGGCATGCTATTTACTATATGAAATGACAATTTACATTATTTTTAAATTACTGACCAAATAATGACAAATAACATACAAATTGAAAATAGGGGCCCGGGTGGCTCAATGAGTTAGGTCGTTGGATCTAGCAACTCATACAAGCCTATCACCAATACGGCGTGGGTTTGCGCCGTTTTGTAAATTACAAAAAAAGGTGCACTCGACTCGCAGCCGCATATGATAAAGTTTACCAGTTGCTTGCCCATGGTCTGTGGTTCTCTCCTGGTACTCCAGCTTCCTCCACCACTAAAACTGGTCGCCATGATATAGCTGAAATATTGTTGAAAGTGGCGTTAAACACCAAAAATCAAAATCAAATCAATCAAATTGAAAATAAGCCACTTGTGTCAATAACTGAACTGTGCAGTTGTTACTATTCTTTTTTTCATCAATAGTATGTACTTAATAACTGCACACAAGGTCAATAACGAGATCTATTTTCCCAAGGGGTAGACTAATGACAGGGACGAATTAACTAGTGACCGCAAAGCGTCGGTCGCTAGTTTATCCGTCCCTGTCAATAGTCTACCCCGAGGGAAAATAGAGCTCGCTATTGATCAAGCGTGCAGTTATTAAGTACTTTATTACACCGACTAACAGGTGAGAGGGTAAACCATTTATTGTAATTCCAGTACTACAAAATGTATGTTGTATTTTATATTTGTGATTTTATGATATTTCTTCTCTTTTGTATGCTGTAAGCATCATGATGAAGAACAACAATGAAAGTGCTATTTCCTTGCTATTTGTTTCCCTGTATATAGATTGGAATTTTATCTCATATACATTTACTTTTTCTTCTTCTCTTTTGTCATCAATTAATTTTGTTTCGAGTTCCGAGAGATATAAGTTACAAAATTGCTTCCGTGTTTTTTTGTTTGTTTGTTTGGGTTTTTTTTTATGATTATTCAATAAAACCAATCAAACAATGTTTCTATAATGTATTTATAACATTTCGATAATGTATTTTTGTGTATTAAAGTTTACCGTAATCTTGTCTAATTTTCAATGTGTTTTTATATATAAAAAAAATAAAAAAATAAAAAAATTGTGGCGTTATATGACGTCATTGATGACGTCCGTGCACTAGTTTCAAAGACGCGCGCTAGTTCCAGGACTTGTGCACTGTAAGGCATAGATTTCATTCAAATGAGTGCATTAGTTTAAAATAAAACTAAATCATGTGGTATAAATTCTAATTTTTCATTGGTTCTTAATATAAGAGTGTGTAATAATTTTAACTAGTACAGATTGAATGGACATTTCTTAGATCAATATGATAAAATATACTACCACTGATGCTGTTAAAGCTCTCCCTATATCCATAACAATCTTTTGTATTTTATTCTCACAGGTGAAAGAGCAGGTGCTTTCACTCTTGTATGTCCATCAAAAGAAGAGGCTGACAGAGTGATGTCACAGATGAAAATTATCATCAGAGCAATGTATTCAAATCCTCCTATACATGGAGCACGTATTGTTGATAGAGTTCTTAATACACCCGACTTGAGAAATGTATGGTATGTTTTTTATCCTGTAATATAATAGTATGCAGCTTTGATGAGTGTTTTAAATACTACTTTTTCAGTTTTTTCCTGGTAATTAGCTTGTAATTATCATTATCTTGTATGGGTTCTAACATGGAAATATTTGAAGCAAGGATTTTGGGGAAAAATGTTAGTTTTTGGTTGAAAAATTACCAATTTTGAGAATTGTGTCTTGTTTATGTGATAACTTTAGTAAACATGGATAGATTTGAATAATCTTTGCATGTGGCTTGTAAGTATGTTATACATTAAGACTGTAAGGCTGCTTTCTATAAATATATAAAACTAAATATTATGCAAGTGCGGGGGGATACGTCGTGCATTCATGTGCTAGGCGGTTCTTTTTTTATTTGATAATGTTTTCTAAAAGTGTGTTCAAATACATGCATAGTCTGATCCTATAGTACCACAGGTTATATGGTTCTGTGTAATCACATGCTATTTCAATCAATTTTCACTGCCATATATTTAATTTAACTACCACAGTACCATATATAGGACCAAGATCATTGTTATCCACCAGGTTTTGTGAGGTTAAAAGTAATTGCAGATTTAGTGTCCTTAAATACTTATAGACAATAACAGTGCATTGACTTGACATAAAATCGATATACAGATGAGGCTTAGAATCGGGGAAAATGCGAGGGTTTCCCGAGCATTTTCCTCGATTCGTGCCGAATACGTATATCAAATTTTATTTCAAGTCAATGCACTGTTATTGTCTATATACTGCAATCATTAGTGACATTAATGGATATTACTACCAATATTCAAATTATTTCAAAAGTTAGTAAACCCCAAGAGGCCCCAACTGATTTCTAAATGGTCACTGACCGTTTATCACTTGTAAATATACTGTCAACGCATTTTGACTGCTCAAATAGAACGATTGCAGTATAAATAATTTGTATCCACCATGGTTTGCTCAGATCAAAAGTAATGGTAATTTCAGTGTGCTTATATATATTTACTTAAGCACAGGGTTTGATGAGGTTAAAAGCAGTCTTCGAATTTGTTTCAATAAATGGAACATTTTTCTAAACTTGGCTTGCTGGCAAGTAGGTGAAAAAAAAATTAAGTCAAAGACTGTAAAAGTAATGGCAGAGGCAGTGTGTTCAAATACTTGGAATGTTTATGCACCTGGTTTTGTGAGGTGAAATGTAATAACAAATTCATTATCAGTCTGTATATGTAATTTTTATCTATCAGGTTGGGTGAGGTTAAAGGAATGGCTGATCGTATTATCTCAATGAGACAGAAATTAAGAGATGGACTAGCCCATGAGGGATCTAGTCACAACTGGCAGCATATCACAGATCAAATTGGAATGTTTTGTTTTACTGGTCTGAAACCAGAGCAGGTAAAATTATATTAAAAGAAATTTTGAAACCATTAAGTTTATATGTTAAATGATTAGAACTTCAATGACAAAATCATAATATGTAAGAAGAATATTTCAAGTTTGTGGTTGGAGGGAAACTGGCAGATTTGCATGTAAACATACAAATGTTAATCATAATTAAGTAAATGCTGAGCACATATATTAGTAGTTAACAGCATCAGTGGCGTAATGGTTAGCGAGCTCTACTCGAGTGTGGTAGATCTTAAGTTCATGTCCTGATCGGGTCAAGCCAAACTATCAAATTGGTATTTGTTGCTTCTCCTTTATTTTAAAGAGAAAGAGCCAAGACTGGTTGGCTCGGAATTAGGATAATGTGTCCTAGTGGAGTGACATGTCTACCTGCAGATTCTTGTTTCAGTTAGCTAGCACTATAAAAATCCATTTTAGTGTGTTAGTAGTACAAAGCGAACTTCCTTATTATCTCATATCTCATCAATTATAATTAGTTATGACAATTATATAGAAGAAAAATTGCTTAATTCAATAAAAAAGAAAAACGGTAATATTTTCGTCTTTTTGGCTGATCGGAATTGTTCATTTTTGAATTCAACACTTGCTTAGTACATATAATTAGGTATGTGTTACAAAAATATAAATTGTAAATTTAATGCACAACAGATGTTGAAATAGAAAGAGATGTCAAATATTCTGTGCATTTTATACAACATAAAAATTGGACTGCTGGGGTTGAGGTGTATAAGGTTGAGACGGGGGCATTCAATTTTCTAGTTTCTACTATTTCAGATAAGTATTTTTCACATTTTAAACTGGTTAATTCCTCGAGTTAATTTTTTTTTTTTTATCTTGAATCAACTTCAACAAATTCATGAACTTTGTCTAATTATAGCTATAATATTGATTGAACATTAAGAATCTGATATGTGGACAGGAAGTGAGTAACAGCATTCCACACTGTATACTAAAATACATATTAACTTTTCTTCTTTCAGGTTGAAAAATTAACAAAGGAATTTTCGATTTATCTGACCAAGGATGGAAGAATTTCTGTTGCTGGTGTTACATCCGGAAATGTAGACTATTTAGCACATGCCATGCACCAAGTATCAAAGTGAAAGTAGATCTAAAGCTAATGTTATTGACATACTGTCTGTATTACTACTAGTATTTACAAGGAAGTAAATTGTATACATCTTACACATATATATTTCTAAATAGAAAATTTTGGTTTGAAAATGGTCATAATTTGTATACAAAAAAAAAAGTGTAGGAACCCAAATATTTTTTTAATTAATAATAGTGCTTCCTTTGCCGGTCATATTTGTATATTTCCTTAAAAATTAAATATGCCAAATATTTCTTTTAAATGGCTATAGTGCTTTTTTTGTGTGTGTAAACTTTTATTAAATTGTTATTATCAATATGTAATGTTAACTGCTTCCTCTGTTGTTATTGTATTAATGAAATGGAAGCTTTCTAAGTGCTTGACAGATCTGATTTTATTGTAGTAATTGTCATGTACACAGTTAAACTTGCCGTAACGGCCGCTTGCTGTAAATCTCATCAGTAATTAACTTTTAAGGTGTTCTCAATACATGATTGTAACAATTAATTCAGTTTATTGAATAATGAACTAATTAACTGCAAATCTTTACAATAACACTGTAGCATTAAAAACCACAATTTTTCCGATAAAATAATCCCCCCCCNCCCCCCCCCCCCCCCCCCTCCATACAAATATATATTTTTGTATTTAAGATTGCTATCTGAATATTGATGTAGTAATCAGGGATTGTTTCCATACAGAAGGGTCCTTATTATCCACGCAAATTAAATATGTATTCAGGTTACTCTGTTAGTCTATGAAGTAAAAGGAAAAAAAAGGAGGTAATTTAATTATCTCCCTTGAAAAACTCTCCACTTTTCCCACTCCTTTTTTTTTCAGTATTATATTACCAGTAGTTTGTTGTGTGCTGTCTTATTAGTATAAGGGTGTATCTTGATATTGGCAACATATTTTTTTTTTTAAGAAAGTCGATTCTGCCTACTAACTGACTCCGGAATTGTGATTTTGATTTTAAAAGTTGCTGAATAGATGTTGTTAACTATTGCAAGCTTTGAAAAAATTGTATTTTAATATGGCCAGCTTAATGCTTTGGCAATAAGTGATCATTATGTTCTACAAACAGCCATATTTATATACAAGAAAGTATGTAAAATTAAATACTTATGATATAGCATTTTGTATCTTGCTAATTTATAAAATTGTCAGTGTTATTCTGAAATTGTTGTCTGTTTGAAGCTCACTGTTTTACATATAAAATATGTTACCAAAAAGATATTATTTTAGAAAAAAAATGACACTTTTTTCTAACATATTATGTTTAATAATATATAATGGTGGCAGTATTTGTTGATGAGATATCTTAGCATTATAAACCTCTATTATTTTATTTACCACCCACACAGGTACAGCAAGAATTTTATTTTATTTAATTGGTGCAAATTAAATGTGTTTGTGTTATTGTTATTTTTAACAATCTGTTATTACCATATAATTACATTACTTCCGTTTTTCATTGAAATGTTACAATATGATTGGTTATGAAGTTGTCACATGATTATAAAAGAGATGTTTCACATGCCAATGAAACTCAAACCCAAACTTGCACGTGCCTCCATGACGACGTCAGATGTAAACAATCAATGGCGTAGTAATTTCCAACAGCAAATAATCTAACACAAATAAAATTCACAACGAAAAATTCAACTATATTAAATTTTGGTGTAATTTAAATATAATTATAAGAATTGAATGCATTCTTTTGAAGTTTCATTGGGGTATGAAAGCATTGATCGAAGCACATTTTCAACATGAAGCGCTACCGCGCTTCATTGAAAATGTACTTCAGTCAATGCTTTCATACCCCAATGAAACTTCAAAAGAATGCATTCAATTCTTAAATACAATACATTGAAGTTATTTCCCTTTCACAAATACAAGAAACTTTCACAACAATTGACTAAATTGATGGATATACTGAGTGGTGTGCCACTTTCAGATTTCAATGTGGATTCAAACCCCATTACCCACCTTAAATTTAAGGTTTCTAGACTTCTACCCAAGGTCAGGGATTTTGCCAGTTTGTTAGTTAGTTAAAACACTCCCAATTTTCCTTCCACAAAAAGTCTGGTATATATGATATAGCAGTCTGTCTTATTGGCCAAGGAAATAGGGGTGTTCATAGAACACAGTCTCCCTGTCGCAAGTTATTGACAAGACAAACTAGTGTAGCAGTCTGTCTTATTGGCCAAAGAAATAGGGATGTACATAAAACACAGTTTCCCTGTCACAAGTTATTGACAAACTATAGTATAGCAGTCTGTCTTATTGGCCAAGGAAACAATGTTGTTCATAGAACACAGTCTACCTGTCACATGTTATTGACAAACTGTAGTGTAGAGGTCTGTCTTATTGGCCAAAGAAACAGGGGTGTGCACAGTCTCCCTGTTGCATGTTATTGACAAACTAGTGTAGCAGTCTGTCTTATTGGCCAAGGAAATAGGGGTGTTCATAGAACAAAGTCTCCCTTTCGCAAGTTATTGACAAACTGTAGTGTAGCAGTCTGTCTTATTGACCAAAGAAAAAGGGATGTACATAAAACACAGTCTCCCTGTCACATGTTATTGACAAACTGTAGTGTAGAGATCTGTCTTACTGGCCAAATAACGGGTGTGCAAAGAACGCAGTCTCCTTGTCGCATTTTATTGACAAACTAGTGTAGCAGTCTGTCTTATTGGCCAAAGAAATAGGGATGTACATAAAACACAGTCTCCCTGTCGCATGTTATTGACAAACTGTATTGTAGCAGTCTGTCTTGTTGGCCAAAGAAAAAGGGTTGTGCATAGAACACAGTCTCCCTGTCGCAAGTTGTTGACAAACTGTAGTGTAGCAGTCTGTCTTATTGGTCAAGGAAATAGGGGTGTTCATAGAACACAGTCTCCCTGTCACATGTTATTGACAAACTGTAGTGTAGAGATCTGTCTTACTGGCCAAATAACGGGTGTGCAAAGAACGCAGTCTCCTTGTCGCATTTTATTGACAAACTAGTGTAGAGATCTGTCTTACTGGCCAAATAACGGGTGTACAAAGAACACAGTCTCCTTGTCGCATTTTATTGACAAACTGTAGTGTAGCAGTCTGTCTTATTGGTCAAGGAAATAGGAGTGTTCATAGAACACAGTCTCCCTGTCGCAAGTTGTTGACAAACTGTAGTGTAGCAGTCTGTCTTATTGGTCAAGGAAATAGGGGTGTTCATAGAACACAGTCTCCCTGTCGCAAGTTGTTGACAAACTGTAGTGTAGCAGTCTGTCTTGTTGGCCAAGGAAAGAGTGGTGTTCATAGAACACAGTCTCCCTGTCGCAAGTTGTTGACAAACTAGTGTAGCAGTCTGTCTTATTGATTACGGAGATATGGGTGTGCATAGAGTAGTCTAACTGTCGCAAGTTATTGACAAACTAGTGTAGAGGTCCGTTTTATTGACCAGGGAAGCAGTGGTGTACATAGAACCCAGTCTACCTATCGCAAGTTATTGACGAACTGTAGTGTAGCAGTCTGTCTTATTGGCCAAGGAAACGGTTGTGCATAGAACACAGTCTACCTGTCGCAAGTTATTGACAAACTAGTGTAGCAGTCTCTCTTATTGGCCAGGGAGATATGAGTGTGCTTTGAACTGTCACAAGTTAATGACAAACTCGAGTGTAGAGGTCTGTGTTATTGGACAAGGAAACCAGGGTGTGCATAGAACACAGTCTACCTGTCGCAAGTATAATGTACATAAATATTATGTTAAATGAATGCTTCCCAAGGTTTTGTCCTTTACACTCATTCTTATTGGTCAGTTTGATCATTTGTACTTTAGGCAGGAAACTTTTTGTACTTCTTTTGTTATGGCAATTCTTGTTTACTTGCTTGAAATGTCTAGTTGACAAATTTATGTGTGAAGGAAACTTCTTTCCTACAAGGAATATTATTATTTATATCACTCAGGTGAGGTTTACTCAATACAACATTATGTGATCAAGTTTGTCATTGATTAAGTACTTGCGACAACAAGTCGTGGTTTTCTACAGGTAATCTGGTTTCTTCCACCAATAAAACTGACTGCCACGATAGAACTGAAATATTGTTGAAAGTGGTGTTAAACACCATCAAATCTATTATTTATATCTAGACATCCTAATAATATAATGAAGGAAAGTGTCTTTACATTTCTGTATTTATTATTTTAACAGTAACAGTCGGATCAGAAAGGAAGAGTTTTGTATGAAAGATATAAAATGCATGAAATAATTTAATAAATTTATATGTAAACATAAATGTAAAAGAATTATAAATTAAGTACATGTTGTATTGCAATTCTACAGGTAATAAATACCAGTTTTCTTAAATAATTAAATTAAAAACTCATTTTATAGATTACAATGTTAAGGTTTAACAGACTTTAAATACATAAAATAGTAAATTTTACATTAAATACTGGTATTGTATTGTACTAAGTAATTTTTGTAGAAAATCTTTATTTGCCATTAAACACAGGACTTATTATCTGTAATTTAGCAGCACAGCTGTCAATACACACCCAGTATTCACCCAATATACCAAGACCTTTACACCTCATGTGAGGTAAGACATTGTGCTGTTTTATGGTTCCACAAACTGTATTTTGGCTTATTGCTTTTAATATGCTTGTTTATTTACTATGCTTTGCTTACTGATACTTGTATATTATTTTTGAAGATATAATGTACATTTCAAGTTTTATATATGGATGTGCATATTATAAATACAGTCAAAGTTGTATTAAGAGGTCACCTTTGGGACAAAGAAAAAGTGGCCTTTTTAGACAGGTGGCCTTTTGAAAGAGGTTCAATTGATATGTAATTTTCTATGACAGGACAAGATAAAGGTGACCTTTTAATACAGGTGACTACTTGGGCAGGTTTGACTAACTGACAAACATACCAGTATACTTACTACACATTGGATTTTCTTCCAAAATGAGCATTACATTATATTTGAATGCACAAATATTTTTGACATGCTCAAATTGGAGTTATCTTTCTTTGTACCTTACTTGTGTTATTTTCAATTTTGGGGGGAGGGAGGTATTTGCAGTCAACAAACACTTTTATAGTACCGGTAATTGTTTATACTGTTATATGAGATTGTTTTAGTTGTTTATTAACCTACAACAAACCCACAAATGTGTTATTATTTTACAAATAATATACAGAAAACTATAGAGAAACATGAACGGTCAACCCCACAATGGCACAAATCATGCAGTTCATGCTCCATCGGGCAACAAATCAGGTTTAAGCCATGAATAAGGACAAAACTAGATTGAGATTCCAACAAATGGAAAATACCTGTCATCTTGTGTCCACGGATACAGTGTACTAGATTACACGTACACAAACTGCAGCATTATGGTATTATAGGAAAATCAGTCAGGTGGATACAAAACTGGATGGATCTACCTCTGATGCAGTCAGGCTCCGTCCTAGGTCAAGGGCTCTTCCTTTACTATATAAACTACCTCCAATCATCAACAGTAAGACTCTTCGCCGATGACACAATAGCTACCTGACAATATCCAACAACAAGGATGCTGAAACTCGACAAAAAGATCTAGATAAGCTGGGACAATGGGAAAATAAATGCACAGTACTCAGAGTAACCAACAAAAAGAAAACAATTGATGCCAAATACCAACTCCACGGGCATACGCTAGAGTCAGTTACATCCGCCAAATATTTAGGTCTCGCGTTCACAAACAAATTACAATGGGACCAGCACATAAATTCTATTGCCAGCAAAGCAAATAAAACTCTTGGCTTTCTGTGCAGAAACCTGAAAATCCCATCAATCAGGATAAAAGAACAAGCTTTTTTCACTCTTGCACGTCCACTAGTAGAATTTGCTAGTACAGTCTGGGACCCATATACACAAACTGATATAAGCAAGGTGGAGGCAGTGCAGAAAATAGCGGCTAGATATGTAGCAAACAATCACAGAAATAGATCTAGTGTAAGCAACATCATACAAAGACTAAAATGGAGACCACTTGCAGATAGAAGAAAGGACGCTAGACTTGTGATGCTGTATAAAATCGACTGAGAACTTGTAGCCATCAACAAGGAAAATAGGCCAATTCCACGGGACATCGAAAAGCCGAAATACACTGTCATAGCCGAAATACACAGTCATTAGCCGAAATACACTTGTAAAAGCCGAAATACACCTCAATATTGTTCAAATGAAATTGCAATGGATAGAAAATGATGAAATAAATTAATCTAAAAAAAATTAAATAGTAGTTTAAAAAAAATAAAATAATTGATCTGTGATTGGATGGATTTTTTGTTTTAGTTTTTTTATTATACTTTTATCTATGTTAAAATGTTACTTTCTTGCTATCATGTTCATCATATCTGGCATGGTAGAAATGTATATAGGATGTGTTTTTGCAGGAAAGGACGTTGTAACAAAGGCGCGTGATACTTCCGAGTATAAATTTCTTATAATTTAAACTTTTATAAATATTGTAATCTAAATAATTTTTTTCGCAAGACTACTTATGATAGCCACGTGCAAAATATACTTTTAATATAAAATCTAAATAATTTCTTTCGCGGACGACTACTTATATCCTTAGCCACGTGAAGGATATCGAGGTAGTTTTATGCCATCTTAGATATAACGATCGTAGCATCCTTCACTTATAAAATGTCATGGTAGATCTTTTATGATGTCTTTAACTTTTATTTCAACTATACATGAGTTATTTCACCATTGTCTATCCATTGCAAGTTCATTCGAACAATTTTGAGGTGTATTTCGACATTTTCTAGGTGTATTTCGGCTTTTCGAGTTCCCCCTAATTCCACCAGGCCGAAAAACCAGACAAGCACACAACAGGTCATTCCAGATACCATCCTCCCGTATTGACACCAGGAAAATGTCATTCTTTCCAAGAGCAGTACAAGACTGGAACCTACTAGCTCCAGACATTGTTGAGATGGACACACATGAGGCATTTAAGGCAAGGATCGTGTCCCTATAGTCCAGACGGTGACAACTGTATAGTTTTAATTGTAAATTGTAAATTCAAATTCTGTTATTATTTATTATCATCTATTTGGAAACTGATTTAAATTTTGGCTACACTATTCGTTGGACATGCCGCACAAAAATCAAAATTGCATAATCTTCAATATAATGAAGGAGGCAATCATATGCCGATATGGCAGAAGCAGAAACATATTCCGTAACAGTTAACCAAGTTATTAATATTAGTGACGACCGTAAACCCAGCAGAGTAATATACATTTTTTTTTGTATCATGCAAAAATATTAATAACGTAATATTTGATCTTGGTAGACATTTCTTTTAGTAATGTTATGCATGGTTTACAAGACGAAATCTTGAGCAATATTTTTATAAATATACAAATTACCACAGGGACTTGAACTTCGGTTTCATAGAGGTCACGCGGCATATATGTGCTTGAATCGGTTTCATAGAGGTCACGCGGCCTATATGGTATATAGGCCGCGTGACCTCTGAAACCGATTCAAGTCCCTGTGCAAATTACAATGAAGCTTCTAAATCTAGCAGTAAATGTAGCTTACACTTGCAGAACCTTAAATGTAGTCACACTGAACTGTTCCAACAAAAAACACAAATTACAAAGTACTATTCAACCCATAAAACGTATAAATTTAGCTATTTGTAGGCTGCTTCCAATGATCAACCATCCCATGTAAAATTTCTTCTTAAAGTAACTACAACGTTGCTAACAGGAAGGGGATATGCAGTGTAGTTACAGGGGAGATAACTCACATAAAATACAGGGGAGATAACTTCCATAAAAAAATCTTGAAATTATCTAGCTCATTACTGTTTCGTTGGAACGATAAGCGAATACGAATGTTTTATTAAAGCCAATCAACGACTCATAAAGGGCATGCATTTAAATATTAATGGTAATTTGTGAGCACTTGTACTTAATTGAGCGAGATTTGTTTTATCTTGTCTGAAAATTATCAATATTATATGGTTCTTTTTGTTCAGACCGTTTAAACAATTTCAATATGTAGAAGAGACTACGGTCTTATTCAGATGAGACATGCAACTAGAAGTTGATTTATTGTGGTCACATAGCATTTCATACACAAATTCTCACATTCAAATGTTTCATATTTTTTTCTCTACATCAAACAGACAAATCTCTTGTGTCATGTTTAAGTTTTTCAAATTTCAGATCCATATAATTTGTAACTGTAAACAAATATATAGGCTTATCAAATATGTGTAAGCTACTATATTTCTTAGTGTTAGTTACCTAATAACATATTGCTGGTTTTCGACACATGCCATCACAGTTTTATTCATAAGCCCACTTGGGCTGCGCCTTCGTGAGTTTAAGAATAAAACTGTGGTGTATTTACCGAAAACCAACATGCAGAAAGCTATTAGGTAACTACCATGTATACTATAGTTTAAAGTACTCACTGTGTAGCCCATGACAAAACATTCAAGCATTGGGTAATTGCATACTATATACTTATCAGACTTATACCTTCATTGCCAATGAAAATTATGCTGCATATGTTAGTAAGAATAGCCATTCATCTAACCGTTCAGTTCATATATTTTCTGCTTACATATCTACCGTTGAAACACAAAGCGTAACAATTAACAGAGCAAAGAACTTTTATTATACTTTGAAACAGAGCTCAACCCAGTGAAGATGCTGAATACTGACCAGAGGCTCCTTTGTTGCCTGCTTATGAAGCTCGTACAAATAAATTTTACATTTGCCGACAATGTATGTATGTAATGTCTATAAACACACTCGCAACACTATTAGTATACCGCAGGGTAATACCCCCCATAAAAACAAACAACAATGAAAAAACAAAAACAAAGCAAAAAATAACCAATACCCGCCTCGCACTCATGTTGCACATTGCAAAAAAGAATACTCTCACTATTCTGTCTCCTCCCGTTTATTTATAAAACCTTTAAATCAACTATATGTATCGTGTGTTTTCTCTCAATGATTTGGTTATTGGTTCCAACGTTTCTGGTGCAGTATAACAAAGAGAATCACTGCCAGCCAAATTGTAATCTGATATCTAAGAGAATAATGCCGATGATCGTGTAGATATACAGGTGTTCAGAATTTAAAATATATACATATATTTTTCTTAATTTCAAATAGATTTTCCCAAAAAATGTTTCTAGCTACTATCGGCAAACTGGTGAAAATCGACAAGATTTATTAGGGGTTTTAGTGGTCTAAATAGCTAAAAACCCAACCGGAGCAATCGGGGAGGTCGCCACTCTGTCCCCTCTCCCGATACACTAGTGCTACTGGAATGGGTTGACTTCTTTCAATTCTATCATTAATTCGTTAAAGATTCTACTTCAATATACCAACAAATGGGAACTTGCTAGTTATGATATCTAATACGTATTTCCATAAAGACTATTTTGGTTATTGTATAACTTGCTGTCGATGTAGAGTATATATGACGAGGTTTACTCGATAAAAAAAAATTATGCGGGGGGGGGATAAAAAATTGCTAGTGACTTGCGACAAGTCCGGTGGTTTTCTCCGGTTTCCTCCACCAATAAACTTGACCGTTACGATATAACAGAAATATTGATGGAAATGTCGTTAAACACCATATCCTATCCCCCCTCCTTTTGCTATCGTCTGCATTTTAATCTAATATATGAATGAGTCTCATCGTGATGTATGACGGTGTGATTGTGCATAGTTTAGGTAATGTGAATACACGAATTGATAGGTGTCTTCATGCGGAGGGAAAACATGAAATGGGATGCTTTCAAACCTCGACTGCACCCCCGTATACAGTTTGGCTAAAGGTGACCGTCTCGTGAGCCAAACCTTACCAAGACAAACAATTCAGAACTCGCTACACACCATCACGGTTTTGAATGCATATATTGTCAGGTTCAAAACGTTTTTGGTTAAGTTGTTTAGCTGCATTACTCAGGAACCACTTATGATAGACCAAAGGTATTTCACATAGTAAGTAAGTAAGTATAATCATCATATATAGTGAAACACATCCCAACATCAATTGGGTTACCTTGACCTACATTGTACGCTTGAGTGAATTTGGTTAAATTAAGTGTTTAGGTCCATTTCTCGGACTTCGTTATATACGGGAGAGGCATATCCGTGTCTTACAGACACAGTCTGGTTGCTTTTAGTTTTCTGTTATAAATAAATAAATAAATAAATTATCTTCATTTCAAGAGCATAACCCCATTAGCAAGAGCTCATCTCCCTGAGGGTCCTCAAAATAGCATCAATATTTAAATTGCAAATATACAAGCATTTGGAGAAAACTAAACAGATATTTCAGAAAAAACTAAACAAACTGATATTTATATATAAAGCACAACTTTATTGTGATAGAAAATGTTCTTAACATTTACTTTAAAATGAAGAAAGTGTTTTACAGCTTTTCACTTCCATTTTATATTGTCCGATGATTGTGTATTATCTTTAGCCTGAATATAGGGGGAACGTAACACATGCTCTTTCCGAAGCCCGTGGATAACACTGCCATTGAATCTTTTCTTTCCAACACATTTTGTATTATTTCCTTCTGCTCTGATTTGAGCTGTAGATGGAACTGTTTGTCTTGCAGAATACGCTTTATATCGTCTTGTATGTTGTTTACGTATGCAAATAATTTGACGCGCTGCATTAAGTAGCTCCCACCATGCAATGCATTGTTGTCATCATTTGGTTAGTATCGCGAGATCATGTTGAAAAATAAACAGAAATGACCAAATGTAAGGGTCTATACGAAAATCGTGCTGTATTCGAGTGTAACACCACTTTCTGAGGGATGGTTATGAATGAATAATTTAATTTGATTTGAATATTTCAATCTGATTGGCTAATCCGCCTGGAGAAAATTTTGGTTATACTCGATAACCTGTGTTGGTATTGTGACGTCACCAACGTGTTCATCCGCCAACAACA
This sequence comes from Gigantidas platifrons, assembly GCA_002080005.1. Classification (NCBI taxonomy): domain Eukaryota; kingdom Metazoa; phylum Mollusca; class Bivalvia; order Mytilida; family Modiolidae; genus Gigantidas; species Gigantidas platifrons. Next base: position 88,206 of record MJUT01053307.1, read on the forward strand.
AATTCAAATAGTCACATGAAATAATCGCAATTAAAATCGAGGAATCATTAAATTTTGTTGTAAAAATTAAATTATAAGGAATATTTGAAATTGTTGAACAGGTTATACTTGCATAACCTGGTTTGGATCAGTTTACGCTTTTTATAAACCGCTTCGCGGTTTATTAAGCGTAAACTGACCCGAACCAGGTTATATCGTATAACCTATTCAACAATTTCAAATATTCTTTAAATAGAAAAATGATTGGTGAAGCGATTTATATAAGGGTTTCGGATAGAAAATACAATCTGATAGCCACGAAACGTGGAAATGTGCCAACCCAGAGTTGGGGCGGCAAATCCGCTGTTTTATTTATGGAGAGCGCTCTGACGTCCCACGACAACAGAAAGTCGAAAAAAAGCCGTTCGACGGCAGAGAAATCTCGGACCATAACTACGTTTGAAGATCATTCCGACTGCTACCAAAACGCGGAAACGTCGCACGTACATGACGTACCTGGTACACTGACTACGCTACGCGCGCCCTTCGTGTCAACAAGTAACAGTCTATGACCACAGGAATCGGAAATTTTATCAATAAAATACGGTTAAACGTTGTAATTTACTATCCGTGTACATGATCAATGCTATACTATCAATGCTATATATAAATAGATATTTATATATAGCATTGATCATGTACAGTAAAGGTACGCGGATAGAAAATTACAACGTTTGACCATATTTTATTGATAAAATTTCCGATTCCTGTGCTATGACCTAATACGACTCAAGTTCATCCGATCCCTGTTATTTAAGAAATAATTCATGGCAGGCATAGAGTTGTGCAAATTTACACATGGGCTGGGCCTTTATATTATAATTTTACCCCAAGCGATGGCGAGGGGTAAAATCTAAGAATATATAAAGGTCCAGCCCGCTCATGTGTAAATGTGCACAACTCTATGCCTGCTATGAATTGTTTCGATTCTAATAGGACAAATACGGTAATTTTTAACCTTTCGTGAACTATATACACACGGCATTTGGTGGCTGTTCCATTTACCTCCTTCGGAAATTTTGAATTGATTTTGAATTATTTGTTTTTGAACGAGATATTTTAAAACAATAAAACAATATTTTAAAAAGCTTACCTTGAAAACTTATTTTAGTTAAATTGTATCAAACTTGAAGCGTACACGAAGCCAAATAACGTCTAATCTTTACGTTTCTGAAACTGGAAGTCTTCATATGACGCCAATGACGTCATGTTGATTATGTTCCAAAGTCGTCAATATCATTTCGCGGATTTTTTTCAGTTTACAATCGTATGTGTATTGTATGAGGCTCTCCTTGGGTATTTTTTTTAATAGTATTTAGCGTCGAAAACAAACACGATGTCCAAGAATAAGAATTATAAAGATTAAACACTGTGTTTTTAGGAAATTATGTATGTATTATCTATAAACTCCGGCAGCTCACTCACAAAATTTCACAGCGGGAGTCACATGGAACAGCCAGATTTGTTGTGTACCGCATTTGCGCTAAATATAGAGATATTGAGTAATATCGTACATGTGCCGTTTTATAGACGTCATATTCAGCCGGAAATAGCTTGATTGCAGGATAAACATGAAAATTTGTTCACCCGACAAAAAGCATATCCCGAGGGCTCCGTTCGAAGGAAATTATGATTTTCTAGAGTGAACAAATCTGCATGTGTCCGAACATTACGATGCTATAAATGTTTTATTATTCTGAATCAACAGAGGACAGAGAAAAAAATCGTTCTTCATCCAAATCAACTTCGCCAATGCTGTTCCTCTGATGACGTCACGTCACAGACATAATATTGTTTTAAACATACGCATTACTCTCGGGACTCGTCTCGGGACTCGGCACCGGTACGGGCGAGAATTAATTCCTAATGTATGAAACACGAATATCGTATCAATCACGTAGTTGTATTTCATTGCAGTCAATGCTAGAGGAAGATAACTCTGTAAACGGGAGAAAACTCATTTAATTCGCTCCAAAAACTGGGAATAAGATACAAATGTATTTGAATCACATATCATCTAAGATTACTGAACATCTGGTAAATGTAGTTCCTTACAAGTCCTCCAATGCAGGCAACACCATAAACTACATTTGTATCTTAATTTAGATAATTAATTTGATACTAATTAATCCACAAGGCAAGCAACTCCGCAGCATATCCAGAAATGATGGGTACTTTTGCTCATTTGCATATCTAAGATGGCAACACCGGGGCGTCTGCAATTTTCATATGATCTATATAGAAGATAATTTTTATAACTACATGCATGTTAATAGGAATCATTCACCGCTTCTCCCGTTTGGTGACGCTACTGTTCCATAAGTGGTTAATTGTGCGTTTGAATCACAAAGACACGCTTGTATCCTAACGTTAACCTAATGACGGCACTGAATTATAAAACTTGGATGGTGCAAACATTGAAGCTTAACTAATACAGCGCTGGTAATATTACCTGTTAGAAGTATAGATTTTGTTGACGAGTATATGTAAAATAAAAGTATAGTCTTTAAGTCGCAAGAACAGAGTTTTATTATAACCATATTAAGAAATACAACAGACGTTTACAAGCCATATCGACATGTACCTTGGTGTAGCCTATACATGTTTATTTAAAAGGTGCATATTGTACATGATGTTTGGTTACTCACACTGCAATACTGATAAACTTCGTTCCAACATTTTAACGTACCTGAATTTCGGGAAATACTACCTCCAAGTGAACAAAATAGAATAATAAAGTCACCGTCTCCACATACAAAATTTTGAATGAATATATCTAGGTCTATCTATATTTAGGTACTCTTCAAATCTAAATAACACTCTTTAAAATTATTTGGTACAAAATTATACAGATAATATATTCCTTCTTCGTGTAACTGTTAACTGTTAAAGATTCGACAACAAGCGGGTTAATCATAACATTTATTTTAGAACGACTTTGAGCAGATGTATTATGAATTGCATAATAAATACTTAAATAAAGAAAATTCGTTGTTTCTTACTATTTTAAATTATGTTCGACAGATTTTGTTAGCATTCAAATATTTGTACAATCAGACTGGCTGATCATCGTACAAAACCTGGAACTGCCATACAATGTAAAACTAAAGACTCAAGTTGTCACTGACAGAGTTTAGTAGGATTCGTGCTGCTCAATCTTCAGTTTTCTGTGTATTTTTTTGTAGACCACCACTGTTTATCATTTGTCCCCTTTCGTTTGGCCATTACATTGCCTGCCCGTCTTCGATATATGACTTCCTATAACCCTCTTGACATCTACAAACTTTTCTTATATGTTGACCTATACACGCACCACTTGTCCCAATTATCAAATTTATTTCATTGTAATATCAAGGATTTATATAGTATAAATCCTTGGTAATATATATGTAAAAATATATTGAAGATTACAATTATTTGGCACAACGAACTTTTTAATGGTAAAGGACTAAAGTCAAAGCACATGATTTTTGTAGGTTTATTTCATCCTGATGCAGGTAAAAACGTAATTTATAACTTTAGTTAGCTGCCTGTTATTGAAATGAAGTCAAACGATTTGAATTACAATTTCAATAATGCTGCGAAAAAATCGGGAATTTGCATGCGTTCTATACAATTAAAAAAAATGTAAACGTACGGACTACTGGGTTTGGTGTTTAACACCACTTTCAGCAAATTTCAGTGGGGGTCAGTTTTATTGGTGGAGTAAAACAGAGAGCACAGAGAAAACCACGGACCGGCCACAAGTCACTGGAAAACTTTAATTATCACATAATGTTGTATCGCCTGGATGAGATTCGAACTCATAACATTAGTGGTGATAGGTGCTGATTGCATAAGTAGTTGTAAATCCAACTACCAAACGATCACGACCACGAAGGTCCCTTGGAAGTTGCGGACTACTGAGTTAAATATTGTAGAACTAGATACATCTGGTAACTATCGTGATAGAACATCACATAATAAAAAAAAGATTGGGATACTGATACCCTAATGAAGAATTTGTTAAATTTTGAAAATGAATTGATTGAAAATAGAAAATCGTGAATTTGATGGTAAAAAGTGGGAAGGGAGGGGATGAGAATCTAAAAAGAATTTTTATTTTGTGTGGCTTAAACTAAAAACTGAAACAA
>MJUT01053307.1:94805-105550 GCA_002080005.1 Gigantidas platifrons
TTAACATAAGATTATATGAATATTGACACGAACAAGTTAAAATAAGGAAAAAGAGATGAAATAATAAAGAAATATTATTGAAAATAAATTTGTAAATAGAAAGTTAGAAAAAATGGGGGTGGTAAGTCCGTGCCACGAGCGCCTGTGGACCAAGGTAGCATTGATTTGATGTTTGGTGTTTTAACGCCACTTTCAACAATATTTCAGCTATATCATGGCGACCAGTTTTAATGGTGGAAGAATCCGGAGAGAACCACCCACCATGGGCAAGCAGCAACTGGTAAACTTTATCACTTGCGGCTGCGAGTCGAGTGCACCCTTTTTTGTAATTTACAAAACCGGGCGCGAATTCACGCCGTATTGGTGATAGGTTTGTATGAGTTGTTAGATCCAACGACCTAACTCACTGAGCAACCCGGGCCCATAGCCGGTAGCTATTGAAAAAAAATCACGGAATAGCAAATATCAGGTAAGTTTTCTTATCAATTTTTATTGAAACATGTATATCTATAAGCTGTTACCAGTTAAAATCGCGAACTTTGCATAGTTTTGTCTCTACTCGGAATACATATCAGGGTTTCTACCTCGTCATTTTAGTCAATAATGGACTGTACCCGCGAAGCTTAACTCACCACCTATCCGACTCAGTAGAATTATAGAACTGAATTTTATAAAAATGTGCTACGCCTTACATTGTATACGTACAATACCATATCCCTCGTAGGAAAAAAGTGAAAAGGAAAAGGTAAATGTGAACTGTTTCATTTCTATTCAGTGTAAATGAATAGTGGAAGTATGATGAACTAGAATATTTTCTCTGAAAGGGGTAGCCTGCATGTAGATGTATATCACGTGTTTCTCTATATATATACATGTATATAGTAATTAACGTGTTTCTATATATATATATATATAACCCTGTGAATAATGGTGAAGGATTTTCCCAATACGGTATATTCAGCATTAGCTTGGTTTCTAAAGTAAAGTGATTGACGTGTGCAACATTAATATAGTCCCAGTCATATTTTTACAGACCTGTGAATTGGTAATGGGGAATCAACTCATATGAGGTTGTCACGAAGACGGTCAAAGATTCAACGAAAGAAAAAAAAAAGATCACACCTCCATATTTGATGGTATTTTTGCTTGCTACTTTGATCTCTATTTGGGTTGTTATATTGTTTCATGATTTGAAATTAAAAAAAAAAATAAAATAAATAAAGGGAAAAATCAACTTGACCCGTTTTGCTGAATATTAATCTCACACTACCCCCCCTTTTTTTTTAGTCTAGAAACACGTGCCGTAAACAAGTTCACAATCTAGAACACCGGAAATCAACAAGAAGTCACATGACAATTTTGGCACGTGATGGTAAAGCAAAAGACCAAACAAAACTTGCATGTAGTTGGAATTTGACCTCTGGGATTTCCTGGGAAACCCCTGTCACATTTCCTGACATATAGCAAAATATGAGTGACAGTTCATCAAATTGTGACGATGGTAAGCAGTAAAAATCCTCTCATAATATCAAACAACGAAAAGTTTGACACCGACACTCGGAAGACAGTGGAGTATTCAATGCATATAACTCCTATTGTCCGTTCAAATATACTTTTTTCAATACATTAGCATATGAAAAGGACAATGAATATTTGTTTTGAGTTATAGAAGAAAGTTAAACCTTCAACTACCTGGAGGGAAATTAAGATGATTTATCTCTTTAACCAACGATAACACCCGAGAGAAAAGTTTCGAATGACAAGAGTGAATGAGTCCTTGTTTAACACCAAGTGAACAATTTGTTCAGCTATATCATGATGAGTTCGTGTTACGTTTGATATGTCTGCTTTATACTAGACCAATGCCCCACTCTGACTCCAAGTCCAAGCAAAGCAGTCTTTGCTTTTACTCCTTAATCATTACTGCATGCTTACTGGAGAAGCAGCAATTGTGTATTAATCTCATGATCTACCAGTTCTGAAGAGGGGAGAATGCTATACCCATCACACCTCCGAGCTTGTGTGAATGATAATACAATTTGTGTTTAGTACAATAATAAAGCCACCCTCGGGACACCTGTAGCTGTGTCTTTGTCATAAAGTAGGGAATTTACCAGAAATTAATGTGTCATATTTATATACCAACCCTTCTCATTGGAATAACTAGTTTTCCAGTGACCATTTAGTAAAATAAACAATAACAAACTTGTAGAGATTCACTTACACTCTAAAGATCGCACAGTTATTCACCATCACTGATTAGTTATCTCACATTAATTTATATGGCAAATAATCAGATATTTATGTCCATCTTGACAATGTTTGCTATGAAAAAATATTTTACTTCTGAACTAGGTACATTTTTGTAGTTTAGTTAAAAAAATTTGATATTCCAAATCATGGTACATATATATGCATTTTAGTTTTATATCCTAGATATAAAACTGTAAGTTAAAGTAAGTAACTTGAAAGTATTAATAGAGTAGTTTGAAGAAGCGCAAGTTAAACGTTTGTTAAACAACTGCAGGAAATGGTAGTTTTTGCAACGTTTTCACATTGTGACTTAACATTTTTCATGTTTTGGCGTCAAAAATGGTCATGTGATGTGAAATGCCATTATCTCACATGGGTATCTCACATCGAATATACCTGTCACAATCATGTGAGAAAAAACTGTATCAGGATTCTGGAAACAAGATTTTAATTTGATGTGGAATCCAGGCTGAGAATCTCCTCCTACCTCCTCTCATACAAGTAACATGTGTAGTATGATGGAGGTACAAATGTACTACATTATTCACATACAATGTACATGCACATTCTATATCATGTGAAAAAAGCCAAATTGAATGATTTCTGAATCTTAACTTTAGTTCATTTACATCTAGTATGTGTGAAGTGTATAATTTCTGTTGTGTGATGGCAAGAGATACCCATGACAAATACAGATTTAGACTATAATGCTAATTACATTTTGTACCAATTCAGATTTATGCTAAAACTATAACTATAACATTCAGTCAAATATATTTTTGAAGTATATTACACTTCTTTGCAAAATTGCTACCTGTGCAAAAAATTCTTTGGTTGACCTGATTTGGGATAGAACCCACAAGCTACCATACTCAAGGCAAGCATGATAACCATTACACCACGAAGAGGGGTTGATAATTTAATAATGATTAGCATTGCTCCAACCCTAAGTGAAGATAATCAGTGCTCACAACTTCTAACTGGTAAATGATCATGATACATCAGTGATTTGCATTTATCTTACAAACACTGTCATCATTATGTCAGACATCACAAAAAATAAAAATAACAAATATAAACATTAAAACAATGTAGCTTCAAGATGTGTGGTATACCATACATCAGTTCAGATTGGAATAAAAAATACACTTCTTTTCTTTTAGAATGTTTTCAAGCCAATTGATTTTGACATTATTTTTTTCTACTTTTAAGTACAATAGATATTTTCATTGTTGGTATGAACTTAAACAAACTGAGAAAATAATTATAGAAATTAAACTTTAATTATAATTAATCATTGCTGTAAGAGCAGAGAACATTTCTATTTGAATGGAGGTGCTGACATTTTTCTTTTTACCTGTAAATGTTAGATGGAAGAGGTAAAACTGTTTATTCAGTCTTAAGTGTCAAACATAGTTCCATCATTTATTATTCAGATTATATTCCTGTAAAAAGTATGACTACAAAAGAAAACCGTACTAGTATTTGGTATTTCCAAAATAGTGCCTTTTATTGACCCTTTATCTAAAAACATACTTTATTTGGATTTTTTAGTCATTCTTCTTGGCACGAGGCATATTTCCTTTCCACTTTAAATCAAATAAAAGACTGAACTTTGGTCATTCCTAAGATGTTGTGATCTTTCCTGCAATTGTACAGTCAGAATGGCATTCTATCCATGACATATTTTGTATTGCTTCCTTTCACCCATTTTCCATTTCATATTACTTCCTACAGATGTTATACCCGGTACTTAACAATCGTGAGAAAAAAAAACATTACCCTTTGCTATAGTATTCTTTTCCTGTCATTTCTTTTTTTTATATCTACAACTATTTAATTTCATTCTTGTAAAAACATTGACATTATATCGCCACAGTCCTCAAAATGAAAATTTGGATTTACTGGTCCAAATCAAATTCTAGAATTTATTTTTATCTATTTGTAAATTAAAACTGAAAAATTTACTGCTCCGGACAAAGTTTTACCGATCTTGGGCCGGAGGACTGGTGCTCATCGTGAGGACTGTCGTCAATTTGGTCTTATCTATAGAAATAAGTAGTTGCGGAACCATATCTTTTATGTTTTTTTTCTTGCTTTTTTGTTTATTGTTGTTTTTTTGTGATGGTCACAAAAAAGACGATAAGAGCTACAGTTCTGCAGCTATAGAAATTATAATATAAGGCTTGTTTCTGAAACAAGTTACCAAAATTCAGTTAAATTTTATACAGGTAATAAAACATCAAGGACACAGATTACATTTAAACAATTATAAAGCAATACAGTTCATTAAATAATTAAATTAAATAAGTTCAAGAACAGTTCATTGACTGACTTAATAGGATAACACATAAATCTTGAAAGGCTTATTTCCAAAGGGGTCCTTGACATAAAAATTTAAAAATAACTACCAGTAATTATAGAATTCAGCTCTAAGTATAATATGTTGCCCAAAAAAGGTTGAACTGTTATCAGGAATAGCAAATATAGTATTAATGTTAAGAGATGGTCATATTTACACTGTCTGTGTACTATGTTAAAAATCATAACTAATATACTCATGTAGTAAATGCTGATTTATATAGCATTATAAACAAGTGTCGTCCTGGTGGTGATTGTATGGTAGTTGGATTTACAACCACCTGTGCAATCAGTGCTTATCACTACTAAAGTTGTGAGTTTGAATCCCATTTATGGCTTGGTGTACTCATACAGCATTGTGTGATAAAGTTTGTCAGTGACTACAGTGTAACAGGTTGGTGTTTTTCTCCGGGTCCTCCGGTTTCCTCCACAATATAACTGACTGCCACAATACAACTGAAATATTGTTGAAAGTGCTATTAAACACCATATTAACCAAACCAATGGTTAATATAATAAATGCTGATTTGAATATCATTATTAACAAGTTTCAAGTGAATAGATATTATAAATAAAAGTTTTATGTCTAAGAAGATTGAATGGAAAAAGTAAAATATTTGATGCAAATGAAATCTGAAGAAAGATTCTGATATTGTATAACGTTCTTATTAATTAGAAGATTTATTACAATATTTCTGATTACTTTTATAACGAAATAAATGTCCACTAAAAAGGACTATGGTAATTTGATTGAAAATATGTAATACATTTATTTTTGCTTTCAATGTTGTAGATATCTCACATTTTTTAGCTCACCTTGCCAAAGGTAATATGAGCTTTTGCCATCACTTGTCGTCTGTCATCCATTAACTTTTCACATTTTAATCTTCTCCTCTGAAACCCCTCATCCAAATGAAGTGAAACTTGGTAGGAAGCATCTATGGAAGGTTCTCTCTAAAGATTGCTAATTTCGTCCCAATCCATTAACAAACATGGCTGCCATAGGTAATTCTTGTTTCTGATTGGCCGATTTCTAAAAAAAATTCTCCTCTGAAACCGCTTGGCCAAATGAACCGAAACTTGGTAGGGAACATCCTTGGAAGGTCCTCTATAAAGATTGCTCATTTAGTTCCGATCTGTTTACAAACAATGCCGTCACAGACAATTCTTGTTTCTGATTGGTATACATGTATATTTCTAAAAAATCGTCTCCTCTAAAACCGCTTTGCCAAATTAATCGAAACTTGGTAGGAAGCATCCTTGGAAGGTACTCTATATAGATTGCTAATTTAGTTCTGATCCGTTAACAAACATGGCCACCATAGGCAATTCTTGTTTCTGATTGGCAGATTTTTAGCTCACCTGGCCATAGGCCATGTGAGCTTTTGTCATGGCTAGGCGTCCGTCGTCATTCGTCCGTTAGCTTTTCACATTTAAATCTTCTTCTCTGAAACCACTGAACAGATTTGAACCAAACTTGCCAGAAATGTTCATTGGATGGTCCTCTACCAGATTTGTGTTTTTGGTGCTGATTTGAAATTCAACATGGCTGCCAGGGGCCATAATATGTTCTCATTGGCTGAAATTTTAAAAATCTTCTTGTCAGAAACCACCAAGCCAATTGAATTGTTACTTTGCAGGAATGATCATTGGGTGGTCCTGTACTAAACTTGTGAATCGTTTGCCGATCGGAATTTCAAGATGGCCACCATGACTCGACTTCACATTTCACATTTTCATCTTTTTTTCTGAAACCACAAAATAGATTTGAACCAAACTTGGCAGAAATGGTCATATACAAGATTTATTTTTTGGCGCTGATCGGAAATATAACATGGCTGCCAGGGCCCATACTGTGTTCTGATTGGTCGAAATTTTTAAAATCTTCTTGTTAGAAACCACTAAGCCAATTGAATTGTGACTTTGTAGGAATGATCATTGGGTGGTCCTATGCTAAATTTGTGAATCGTTTGCTGATCGGAAATTCAAGATGGCCACCATGACTTGACTTAGTTTTAACATAGGACCCTATGGAACAAATTTTTAAAAGTCTTCTCCTCTGAAACCAGCAAGTCAATTTAAAGCAAACATGGCATGAATGGTCCTTAGGTGGTCAACTTTCAAAATTATGTCCTGTGACCCAGACCTCAATCTGAGATGGCCGCCATCAGCGGACATAGTTTTAACATAGGACCCTATGGGAAATATGTTTAAAAATCTTCTCCTCTGAAACCAGTGAGCCAATTTAAAGCAAACATGGCATGTATGGTCCTTAAGTGGTCAATTTTCAAAAGTGTGTCCGGTGACCCTGACCTTCATCCAAGATGGCCACCTTCAGCGGACATAGTTTTAACATAGGACCCTATATGGGAATTTTTTTTTTAAATCTTCTCTGAAACCAGTAAGCCAATATAGCAAACATGTCATAGATGGTCCTTGTGTGGTCAATTTCCAAAACTGTGTTCAGTGACCCTGATCTCAGTTCAAAATGGCCACCGTCAGCGGACATATTTATAACATAGGACCCTATGGGAAAATTGTTTAAAAGTCTTCTCCTCTGAAACCAGTCAGCCAATTTAAAGCAAACATGGCATGGATGGTCCTTGGGTAGTCTACTTTCAAAATTATGACCGGTGACTACGACCTCCATCCAAGATGGCTGCCATGAGCAGACATAGTTTTACATAGAACCCTATGGGATTTGAATAGTAACTTAGATGTATTCAGCATGCAGACATTCTTAAGAGGACTTATTTATGTCAGGTGAGCGATACAGGCTCATCTGAGCCTCTAGTTTAAAATCTTCTCCTCTGAAACCGCTTTGCCAAATGAACCAAAACTTGGTAGGAAGCATCTATCGCAGGTCCTCTATGAAGATTGGTCATTTCATCCCGATCCGTTGATAAACATGGCCGCCACAGGCCTTTCTTGTTTCTGATTGGTTGATTTCTAAAAAATTGTCTCCTATGAAACCGCTTGGTCAAATGAATAGAAACTTGGTAGGAAGCATCCTTGGAAGGTTCTCTATAAAGATTGCTCATTTAGTTTTGATCCGTTAACAAACATGGTTGTCACAGACAATTCTTGTTTCTGATTGGTCGATTTCTAAAAAATCTTCTTCTCTGTAACTGCTTAGCCATATGAACCGAAACTTGGTTGGAGGTTCTGTATTAAGTTTCCTCAAAGCAGAATGAAAGGTGAGCGACACAGACTCAGCCCACTGAGCCTCTAGTTTAGCTCGCCTGGACCAACGGTCCATTGTAGGAATGCTGATCTTTTTCATCCATTAACCCCCTGTTGTTTGTTAGCTCACCTGGCCAAAGCTCATGTGATCTTTGCCATCACTTGGTACCTGTTGTATGTTGTAAACATTCACATTTAGATGTCCTCTGAAACTGGGATGGTTCTTGGATGGTCCCCTTTAAAAATTTTGTCTGATGGCCCCACCCTCCATTCAAGATGGCGGCTGTTACTAAATATAGAAATTTCTTTAATTGTCTATTGCTGCTTTATTATTGTAGCTATATGGCATTAAGTACTTCAACATATCTTCCATATTTTTCAGCAAATTTATACCAATTAGGCATATTATGGGGAAAAAATGTCATCAAAATCTCCTGCTTAAAACGTTGAGCTGAAATGATCTTTGGTTGGCCAACTTTCAAGATTATTTGTGAGACCCCATTTTCTATAAACTTTAGAAATAAAATTGATAACAGGATCCTGAGAGCCTCTAGTTTTTGTCTGTTATCTGTCACAGTTCACTGTAAGCTGTTCACATTTCAATCATTTTACCCCCCGCAACGAAGTTGTAGGGGGGTATACTGGTTTCACCAGGTCCGTCTGTCCGTCCGTCCATCTGTCGACAAATCATATGTCGTACGATAACTTGAGTTGTGTTTCTTAGAATCTTTTAAAATTTTATCTCCTGTTTACTGTTGAAGAGAGGAGGATCCCTTTCATTTTTGATGATTTTCACTTTTGCCGTTCCAGAGTTATTGGAATTGATATGACGGAAAATAGGATTTTTATCCTATGTCGTATGATAGCTTGAGTAGTGTTTCTCAGAATGTTTTGAAATTTTATCAGCAGCTTACCAGTGAAGAGAGGAGGATCCCTTTCAATTTTGACAATTTTCACTTTTGCCGTTCCAGAGTCATTGGATTTGATATGACGGAAAATAGGATTTTTACCCTATGTCTTATGATAACTTGAGTAGTGTTTCTCAGAATGTTGAAATTTTATCAGCAGCTTACCGGTGAAGAGAGGAGGATCTCTTTCATTTTTGGTCGGAACAATCAGTAATGTTTTGGTTATGGAAATAGGTTGGACAGATGTGGGGAGCAGGGGGTATATCTTAATGAGCTGTGCTCACAGTAATACTAGTTTTCTCAAAAATTAGTGGACCAAATTTATAAGGAAGTGCTACTGGGTGGTTCTCAACATTTTATGTGAATAATGTTCCATAGCTACTAGGGTCAATTATGCTTTCAGATTGGTTGAAAATTCAAATTTTCTCTTCTCAGATACTACTGTACATATGTGATGAAACCTTGACCTCATTTTCAGTGTTATTGGACTTGATATGACGGAAAATAGGATTTTGACCTTATGTCGTATGATAATTTGAGTAGTGTTTCTCAGAATGCTTTAAAATTTTATCAGCAGCTTACAGGTGAAGAGAGGAGGATCCCTTTAATTTTTGATGATTTTCACTTTTGCCGTTCCAGAGTTATTGGACTTGATATGACGGAAAATAGGATTTTTACCCTATGTCGTATGATAACTTGAGTAGTGTTTCTCAAAATGTTTTGAAATTTTATCAGCAGCTTACCGGTGAAGAGATGAGGATCTCTTTCATTTTTGGTTGGAACAATCAGTAATATTTTGGTTATGGAAATAGGTTGGACAGATGTGGGGAGTGGCCCGGGTGTATATCTTAGTGAGCTGTGCTCACAGTAATACTAGTTTTCTCAAAAATTAATGGACCAAATTTATCAGAAGTGCTACTGGGGCAGTTCTCAACATTTTATGTGAATATTGTTCCATAGCTACTAGGGTCAGTTATGCTTTCAGATTGGCTGAAAATTCGAATCTTCTCTTCTCAGATACTACATATGTGATGAAACCTTGAACTCATTTTCATTATCTTTCTGGCTTTGTTAAATTTACATCAAGCTTCCTAATTTGGTTAGTTTCTGGTCCACACATTGATGGTGGAAGGTTCATGTGCATGTTTATGCACTTCATTTCACTTTCTTGTTAACTTTGATTTAGTTCATTTTATGGTAAAAATTCTCATAAGCAGATTACAGGGGGCATGCAAGACATAGATCTATATGTGTATGTACATGTACTTCTTAAGAATTCTTAAGACAAGTTTGTAATCATATTATTTATGATGCAAATAAAGATGAAAATTGATAATATCATTTCACTTCTTACCTGTAATTAAAAACTGTTTTATTTAAAAAAAAATTATAAAAAGATTTTAAACTTGATTTAAAAAATAAGATATGTCTATAAAAAACTGATGACATTGTCAAATTAGTTTATGTCCAGTCATTGTGTAAAATACAATGGGTATGTGTGTTATGTCCATTGAAGTCGTATCATTTGCTCTGTAAACGATCTTTTCCAAGAATAAATAGTGGGTGAATTATTTGAAATGTGCCCGTAGAAATCTTAGCTTGAACTGGACACCCTGGCATTGATATACATGTAATAGTAAATCCTTTCCACCACAAACAGTCTTTCTGGCAAGAAAAAGAATTTCCTAGGACTTAATTTCCAAAACCAGTTCCAAGTATTGCTCCTGTAGGCACTACTTGGCTGGAGGGGATAAGGAACAAATAAAATGCATCCATGTAAATTTTCCACTAGATAAATAGACTGATCAATTGGAAACTTTACACCTGGAATAAAATTATGCTTACTGGTAGTTATTGGGACTAGAATTTTTGTCTAGCATTGACAGGTGTTGTGAACTTATTGGTTAAATGAGCAAATATATCATACATTGGAATTTAGTAGGATGTTTGATTAAGAAAGGATTGTGGTTTATTCAGGATTCTGTTTATACAGGTTTAGTAGGATGTTTGATTAAGAAAGGATTGTGGTTTATTCAGGAT
>MJUT01053307.1:109275-127937 GCA_002080005.1 Gigantidas platifrons
GATTCTCTTTATACAGGTTTAGTAAGATGTTTGTTTAAGAAAGGATTGTGGTTTATTCAGGATTCTGTTTATACAGGTTTAGTAGGATGTTTGATTAAGAAAGGATTGTGGTTTATTCAGGATTTTGTTTATACAGGTTTAGTAGCCGTAGGATGTTTGATTAAGAAAGACTTGTGGTTTATTCAGGATTCTGTTTATACAGGTTTAGTAGGATGTTTGATTAAGAAAGGATTGTGGTTTATTCAGGATTCTGTTTATACAGGTTTAGTAGGATGTTTGATTAAGAAAGGATTGTGGTTTATTCAGGATTTTGTTTATACAGGTTTAGTAGGATGTTTGATTAAGAAAGGATTGTGGTTTATTCAGGATTCTGTTTATACAGGTTTAGTAGGATGTTTGATTAAGAAAGGATTGTGGTTTATTCAGGATTCTGTTTATACAGGTTTAGTAGAATGTTTGATTAAGAAAGGATTGTGGTTGATTCAGGATTCTGTTTATACAGGTTTAGTAGGATGTTTGATTAAGAAAGGATTGTGGTTTATTCAGGATTCTGTTTATACAAGTTTAGTAGGATGTTTGATTAAGAAAGGATTGTGGTTTATTCAGGATTTTGTTTATACAGGTTTCTAGGTATTCTGAATATATGATATTATTATGTAATTCAGTTTAACTTATAAATTAACCTGCTGGCAACAGAAACATAGTGTCATATTTCAAAGAAATACTTGTATTTCTTGAAATTTGATTGGTTAATTTAAGTAGTGTAATGTTTATATAAGGTGTTTTTAAGTTGTGAAATGTATATATAAGGTGTTTCTCAGTTTTCATTTAAAAAAAAACTATATATCTTCCTTCTAATCAAGTGAAACAATTATGACAGATTTATTTCCTTCAAGTGTTAATCAGGAAATGAGATTGGCTTATAAGAGGCAAGAAACATACAATAGACAAAAAACATTTGGCAGCAGATTAGCAGGAAATCAATTTAATTCTACAAATAATTCCTATTTAGATACAAAATTTTACAGTAGCTATCAACCTTCAGCTTATAAACAAAATCTGTACAATAAGTTTTACAAGAGTACAACAAGGGAGGTAAATCTGCACAGGTTAACATCACACTTACAAATGTTATTGCTGCAGGAAAAACAAGGTAAAATTTATTTGTTATTTTCATGTAAAAATGAGTCAATATTTTATGCCATAAATAATAAAGCTCTTTTTTGCATTAGATACAATATATTTTAGTGTTATTTTATGTCATTTAAAAACAATTTATGATGCATGTTTGGTAAAAATTTGAGAATTTCTCATTAAACGAATTGCATACTCCATGAAGATGTATTGTACATGTATATCTGTTTGATAGTTGATTTCCATGTGATAGACACTGAGTCAATTAATTTCAAAATCGCAAAAAAAAATTCCAGCTATTACCGGTAATTGATAATCATTATAACCATAAATATTGTTTTCAAGATCAATATACTTTTACAGTACAGATTTGTACAGACTTAATTTTGGGTAAACAAAATTCATGTACATGTAGTTCTATTTAATGAGATCTTTGTATTAATAAATGGTGTATGAATTCCATCTTAGATTCAGCAACCATTAGAGACTTAAAGGGATATTAAAGCTCGTTTTAACATATATTTTTTCAACTCGTGACGAAGGTTGTTTCTTTTCAATTTAATGGTAAAAACACTCCAAAAATACTTTGCACGCCCATATAATCCCTAATATCGTTAAAATATCACTTAAAAGGGTCGAAATGAATTTTTGTTCAGGAGGCAAAAATTCAATTCAAGGCAAAGACTGCAAGATATGACAGAATTATCAACAAATTATGTCACTTTTACAAAGTTTCATTGATAAAAATCGGGTTAATGTTTCATAAATATCATTTATTGAACTAATTGCAAGTTTTCATGAGATACAAAAAATTACCAAAATGAGCTTTAATATCCCTTTAAAGTACTGTAAATTCAGAAATTAATGTGATGTTTTTATTAATGCGAAAAATGTGACAGGATGAACATCGCAATAATTAAAAGTCACATTTTAATTTTTGCTATTAATATTCTATTACAACATGAATACCAATCGCATTAATTAATCTCGCATTATTGTTGGTTGTTGAAAATTCGCAATAATAAATTCATGCATTAATTTCTGAATTTACAGTATTCAATTTTTTTTTTAAACAAAATTTGATTTTTTTTGTCCTTTTGAGTCTTTTTTGGGGGTTTTCTTTGAATACAATAAAATAATAATTTTTAAGAGCAAATAGAAAATGTACACACATATATAGTGAAAACATATTATAATTTTTTTTATTTGTGTGCATTCATTTAGCATACATAAACTTTGTTATGTCCTTTGTATGACCTAACCACTGGTGCTACTTAAGAGGTCACATTTTGTTTACAGACTCTTATAATAGTGTAAATAAAAAGTAAATAAGATTGCCATGAAAGGTTGGTATTAACTTTTAAATAATAACATGGTGCACCATATATAGGACACATGATTATGATTTATAAAGTGTTTACAGTCAAAATTAGAAAGTTGATACATAAAGACATCATATGATTCCATTGACCTTATTAGTAATATGAGTTTGACAGTTGCACAACAGCGTGCAAGGTACTTACTACAAATCATATGACTATGTCATTAAATGTGTCACCATCTTAAAGAGCTACTTTATATGAAGTCTTCATTAAGTATTTTGTTGTGCTAACATCTTAGTGGTTCCTTTATATTTCATCTCATTCTTCATTGTATAATTACTCTCCGGATTTCCCCCTATCATATTATTGTAAAATGCTTAGAAAGTATCATTTCATATTTTTGTTTTTTTTCGGGAAGATTGGGACCATTCTGGGACCACTCTGAGAAGTATTATTACTGTATGTATATAACTGGTAGGTTTTTAAAAATTAGATTTTTCAATTTATCATCTTTAAATGTCCACAAAATTGAGTTGTATAAGTAAAGTGTAGTTATTATAATGTTATTTCAGTCAAAAATCTAGATTTGAATGTAACGTATGGTACATGAAAGTATACAGTACATGATACAGCTATTTAAATATAATATGATTTTTGTCTGAGCTATACATGTACATAGTGCCCATTGGGTGTAGTATAGTGAAATAGCAAGACATCTTTGTGGGCAGGTGGATCACAGGGCTAATGAGGAAAAAGGCATAGGTACATTTGTATTTGTGTAATTGTACCTCTACTTGTGTAATTGTACCTCCTCTTTCAGATTACAACCAAATTATTTGAAACCTAGATATTTTAAACATGTGACTTTTTAATGATGATAATACAATTTTACAAAAATTTTGACATACAAAAAAATGTACATGTATATATAAAT
This sequence comes from Gigantidas platifrons, assembly GCA_002080005.1. Classification (NCBI taxonomy): domain Eukaryota; kingdom Metazoa; phylum Mollusca; class Bivalvia; order Mytilida; family Modiolidae; genus Gigantidas; species Gigantidas platifrons. Next base: position 112,666 of record MJUT01053307.1, read on the forward strand.
TTTTCATAAACATTTTCAGTAAACAGGACCTATTGTCTTCCACAGATTTTTAATGCAGATCTATGGAACTGTTTTTATACATCATTAGATATGTTCATGACATTACGAAGCCTTAAAAACTAGCATCACAATTTTGTGCTTCTTGACCATCTTGTTCATGTCACATTTTATCCATTTGACACCTTTACAACCTGGCTATTTCTATATACTGGTACTTGAATAGATTTTTGTTAGATTTTGTTATTGCTCACCTGGTGATCCAGTGAGCTTTTCCAATCATTTGTTGTCTTCCATCCGCCTGTCCTCGTTACTTTTTACACATTTTAATTTTCTTCTGCAAAACTGCTTCACGAAATGTAACCAAATGTTACAGAGACACAATTACGAGTAGAGGGGGTTCAAACGTGCTCAAATGAAGTTGATCCTTGGTAGGGATGGGCTAGTAGTGTTCCTAAATTGAGGAAAATATGTAATCTATATAATAAAAAAAGGTCTTCTTAAAAACTAACAACAATTTTCACATTGACGAGATGTAGAAATCCAGACTTGTACAAATGAATGTCACAGAATCTAAAAGGCTCAATCCCTAGGGTCCATATTTTTTAGCATAGTTTGCAGTGAAAAAAAATCTTAAATTCTTAATAACCATGTAATGGAAATATACTTGTGTGAATTATAATGTGATATGCAGGTTTATTAAGCTTGCTGAAATAAAAGCCCCTAGAAGGATAGGGTTTGATCAATGGAGTAAAAAGTTTAAAATGGGCTGCATATATTGGGGTTATAAAAGATAGAAAAAAATCATTTATTTACAACTAGTTGTAGAGATGCAGTTGTATATGACAGGAGTCATCATTATGATATACAGAATCAAGTTTGTATGTGATATATGGTGTCATTACCCCCTGGGATCAATGGTTAACATACTGGCTACAAGGGAAAAACATCTTTATTTTTGTACAATCCAGTGGCATATTGTAACAAATGTTATTATATGAGGCAAGAAACATCATTGTGTTCTTCAGATTCAAACCTTACCAAGAGCTAGGGATCTTAGTCCTAAACATGGGGGTCAGAATTAAAGTTTATATTGACTGCAATGAGGAATTTTTTTTAAATGATTTTCTTAGAATGGAATCTAGTTGTATTTGGCATTTGTGATCATGTGAAAATTGAATTTTGTAACAAATGAATGTCCTTTACTATGATAGGCAATAGTTAAATATAATCTTCTTTAGGTGTCCAAATTTGGTTGTATTTTAGTTGTATTTTAAAACTTTATGGAGGATGTGATGCATGATCTATAAATACTGAATTTCTGGGAATAACATTGCTATTTTTAGAGTAGAGGGATGTTCCAGAGCATGACATTTCACTGCAAGACTTTAAACATCCCATAATATTTTGACAAAACCTACAGGATTCATGTACCTTTCAGGAAACACATAGTGTTGGAAAGATTAAACATGGCCAGGTAGACTCGAAAAAACACAATTTTAGTAGAAAAATCTTTAAAAAATTAATTACCCCTTTTTACCAATTGAGAGTTACAGACACATACTCTATTATTATTTTATTGCACAAAAATGTAATTGGTCCAAACAAGGATTCTAAAATATTCAAACTTAAACAAACTATAATGTGTATTGAATATATTAAACCATTATTTAACTGTTGAATCAAGGTAATTTTCTACTCAGGAACTTTAAAAATTTCAAAATGTTACAGGTATACTACATAACTTAAAATTGATTGAATTCCAATTGCTTAATGTTCATGCTCAATGGTAAATATTTCCAGTATATATTCAGTGCAAGAACAAGCTCAGCAATATTTAAAAACTAAACTGTAATGAGGGATAGATGAGACAACTGGGTCAATGACCTTTGACTACTACTTGATAACCATTGAGAGTTTGGTAGGGATGAATTATTCAGCATTTTGTAGATGCTACAATGTGCCTACCTGTTCTCCTTTCCGAAATCTAAAAGAGAGGTCTTTAAAACAAGCAGGGAGGATGGCATTCTCCATACCCTACACTCACTATGGTCAACAGTCACGTTTTCTGTATTATAACCTGACAACTCTCCATCGAGATGGTATCCCTTATTCTATGAAATTTAACATGTAGTATCCCCTCATATCGACATTTCTATGTATCTCATGCAATAATAAAAGGGGCTGTCATGGTCGTGATCATATAGTAGTTGGATTAATAATCAGTGCAATCGGTGCCTATCACCACTAACGTTGTGATTTTGAATCCCCTTAGGCAAGGTGTACTCAGTACAACATTATGTGATAAAGTTTGTCAGTGACTTGCGACAGGTCGGTGGTTTTCCCCGGGTACTCCGGGTTTGATCCATCAATAAAGCTGACCGCTACAATATAGCTGAAATATTGTTGAAAGTGGTGTTAAACACCATAAACCTAAACCAAACCTCATGCAACAAAAAACTTTTCTGAGACAATGATTAAAGTTAGTAACAAAACTGTTATTATGGTCATTGGGTTCATGGTTCTGTTTCTGCATAGTAATGAAAACGCCTACTTTAAATATATTAAATAAATGATTAATTTTCTTTTTCCTTAATTTCCGTGAGAAAAAAATTGAATTTCCTAAAGTTTTAATAAGTATTAATTATGTTGTGCAAACTTGTAATTTATTCAAGTGATTATATAGGAAATTAATAAGTAGAACAATCGGTTATATTGTTTCCTTAAATTTTAAACAATTGGTACATATTCATTTTTACAACTTAACTCCTGTTAGAATACTTATTCTGTCCTAATTAATTTTATACTGATGCACTCCCAGAGACAGGGTGGTTTGTACGAACCCCCCACTTCTTGAAAACCAAGGAGGACTTTTATTAAAGTCAAGATTTGGATTGAATTATGACTATTAGAATCTTGATTTTGAGTCTATCTACCAGACTAACACCCCCTTGAACAATTCTTTCTTTGCAAAACACAATTATTGAAACAATGATTTACTGATATCAAAATTATACCCCCACTCGTAGAGAGGGGGCTATATTGCAATCACCTTGTCCGTCCATTTGTCCATCCGTTCACACTTTCGTAACAGATATCTCAGCTCCTACTGGAAGAAATGATTTTATATTTGATATATGGCTTTGGCATGGTGACTTGTACCGTGTCTCCCCTTTCCAGGTTTACCGGACATCTACTTCCTGTTTACAGTGCCACTTAGAATTTTTCATGTTTGCCGTAATGAAAACTTTCGTAACAGTTATCTCAGCTTCTACTGGAAGAAATGATTTTATATTTGATATATGGCTTTGGCATGATGACTTGTACCGTGTTTACCGCACATCTACTTCCTGTTTACCGTGCGACTTACAAATGAACGAGTGGGGGTATTCTTAGCACGACGTAGCATGCAACATCTTGTTATATGTAGACAAAAACATGTTAAGGATCTAAATTTTATTTTCACAGTAGAAAGACATTTCTGTTAACCAGATAAGTAGGTGTGTTGGAAGCAGATTGTCAACTAGGCCATCTTCTCCTCCAACTATTAACAATAGTCAAAAAATGAAAAAATATTACATACCACACTGTTTGAACAGTTCCAAAAATTAAGTCGAAAAATTATAGAACCAGAGGCAAAATGATACCCTTAACAAAGGGCTGCCCTTAACACACATATTCATTACCTCTCACTTTCCTGACTTGGAAAATGAGTGAAAAGGAAATTCAAGTAAAGAAACATTCCAGGTAAAGAATAATACAAGGGAAAAAATCAGAATAAAAGATCACCATTAAAATTCCCTGATAGAAAATACAATTGTATGCTATATGTACAAATGTTCATGTATTTAGTTTTATCAAGACTTGTTTGCTTTGTATAATTATTTTATTTATTATAACGGAAAAAAGTTAAACAATGATGGCTGATAATTCAACCATTCACAAAAATCAATGATAATTTTGTCTGATTCACTGCTAATTCTCAAAACACGGAAAAGATGAGGACAAATGCATAATTACATTAGACTTGTTCATGGCCGTCGGAACGGGGGTTGCGTTGGGTGCGATCGCACCCCTCTTTCCACAAAAAAAAGGTTGTGAGTCGGAAAACGGCAAACCAACATTTTTTTAAGGATGGCCTTATGTAATGATCTAATTCTATGCATTCCTCATTTGAAGGTGTAAGACGTGAATTACTTTCAGATTAAGAATCAATTCGCAATTAAAGTAAAGTGTCCAATATCATGAATATAAGATATATAATTTGAGCAAGAAGTAGCACTAATGCTATATTTTCACTCAGTAGCATTTACGTACTATTGTTGTCACTACCGGAACCAGTGGCGGATTCAAGGGGGGATGTGCACCTGGCACCTCCCCCCCCACCCTAAAATTGGAAAAAATATGATTTTTTGCATAAAATCTTGATTTTTCACACAAAATACCCCAAAAACGTTGGTGCCTCGCTTCCCTTGGCGAAACATTTAACATACACCCCCTATAACCTGAAATCCTGGATCTGCCCCTGGGAACACTAAACCACAATGGAAGGGGGGGTTTGTCGTGCGGTAAAATCTGAATTAATCCACCATTTCTTTTGAAATGCTTGTACCATGTCACCCGCATCCCCCTTTCCAGAAACCTGCAGACGGCCATGTTGTTGCATTGGAAATGTGAGATATTAACATGATTGAATGTGCCCATTGTATTTCCAGAATTTTTGTAGAAAATTATCTTTTTTTTTTTCAGTAATATATTTTTGTACTTTTCCGCAATTTAAGATGGGTGTACCTAGGTTAAAAATAAATATATCGGTCAACATGTGGAAAGTGAATGCAAGAAGTACTAGAGCATGAAAAGGGGGGTACATTTCTTTTGAACAGGAACATTTATATACAAACATGCAACTTCAATATATAACTTGATAGCAATTCTTCTTTTCTCATATTAGAATTTAATTGTTGTAAAATTGAGTTGATATGTTTTCTGATCCCAATAGAGATAAATACTGCTCGGTTTTATATGAATGTATGTACAGGAAATCACAAAATACTATATTTGCAAATCTGGATAACAAAAGAGGTAAATAATTAAATAAAATAAAAAATATTGAAAATTGTGTAAAACTCTTTTTTTTTAATGTGGAAAAGCAATATTTTTTTGATGTATCCCAGTGGAAAAGTAATATGAAATTGAATTATAGACAAAGCACCGGATTGAACCAACCATAATTCTACAAGCAGCATAGAAATATGTCTTATAAAACTTGTCCTGAATATTCATGAACTATTTGATGCAAGACATTAGCAACTAACAATTAATCATTTACAAAAAAATGTGTTTGTTGATATAGAAAATAAAATGACAAGACACTGTAGTTTGTACTCCTCAGATATAAATATTTGTTTTATTACCCACAAAGTCAAATGTTAGATAAAAAAACACCAAAATAATTATTTGTAACATGATCTATGAATGAATAAAACAGAAGATAATTTGATAAACACATTTTTTTTTGTAAAAAAAAAAGAAAAAAAAGTAACATGATCCACTTGTTGAATTTTTTTTTTTGAATTTTGAATTTTACCTGTAATTAGTATCAGTAATTAAAGGTAGTTCAAAATACAACAGGTTATCAAATATGACTTTGATAATTACCTGTCTAGACTTTAAACATGGTGAAATTTGTTCCTCATCAGCCCAGGGTTAATGTGCAAAGTGACTGTATATCTATAGTATATATTAATTAATATCAAATTATATGTAATCCAAATAATGAGACTGTCAGCAGATTAACGAAGCTTTTGGATTGTATTTTGTATTTCTACGGTTTTCTATTTTCATTTTAAAAAAATGACCAGGTAAAATTTTACAATTCATACATAATATGTGCTTCTGCTTAATTTTCTTCTTTTTTTTTTAATCACAAAATGTTTATATTGTATTGTATGCTTATAATCTATTATAAAAAACAATTCCCCCGTTTAATGTTGCTGAAACCTGCTTCCTGTGTTAAAAATATTTATTCTTGAATGACATTGAAGTTTCTCCTCTATATACATCTGTGTAAATACAGGTACATTGTATATATATTCTTGGTAACAGTGGTCCTTTTATGATTTGAATTATAATGTCATATTCCCCAGTATGTATTCCGGTTTGAGAATCAGCTTTTATTATTGAAATTGATTATAAATATTAGATAATAAGTCATGATTTTTATTCTTTTGATAGCTTTAGTTGATTTTCTTTATAATAACCCTTTATCACTTGTATCAAATTGCAATCCAGAATATTTTTTTCTAGATATTCTGACCCCTACAAATAGTGACATGGGGACCAAGGGACAGTGTAAAGATTAAATATATAATATACATATATATGGGATAGTAGAAATTAATGGCAACACAATTCTATGGATCTATCCCTTTTTATACCTTTACGTCAATAGGTGAGGGTATTTAGGGATCCTCTTGTCATATCCATGGATAAAATTTGCATCAATTTATATTTTGAATTCTACTTGGTTTATTAACAAAACATGGACATGTATTGATTGATTGCTTGTTGTTTAACACCAGCAGCAAATATTTCATTGTATTCAGGTCAGGATCAAGTTCATCAAGACTAACTTTTGATTTTTGAAAATTAACTAAGTCTATTTATAGAAACATTTAGCCTCTTCCTATTGTAAAGACTAACTTGATATTTGAAAAATTAACAATCTCTATTAATAGAAACATTTACGCCTCTTCCTTTTGTAACCTATACTAATATGATACACTGATTGAATATCATATAACAAGAAAAATTAGATGTTTATGTCAGCTTTTACTACCTGTGTATTATTTTCTTTCATATTATTGTATAATAATATTTTTATACTAATAAAGCCCAAATTTTTTCTAAAGTACATCATTGTACCAGTAATAAACTTGTAGATTGTGGACATGATGCGTTTCTGGCAATTCTATAATAAATTAATGAGTTTTTCTTCTTTTGTTCTGTTTCTCAACATACCCCTCATGTTTTTTTTACCAATGATCACATTTAAAAAATGTTTTTAATACACTATGATATTGAAAAGGAACAAAATATACATAAATTTAACTGCTCTGCAATCTAATTAAAATTAGCTCTTTAATTATTCCCCTATTTCTGTGCTTTTTCTATTGGATTTTAGAACTGTTTCGACAGTGTTGTATATATAGATTCTCCTTCAGTTGCCTGTGGGTTATGATATTTCTTCACTCAAGAGAGTTAAATTAAAAATTTTAACCACAAGCCGTCAGGCGAGTGGTTAAAATTTTTAATTTAACTCTCGAGAGTGGAGAAATATCGTAACCCACATGGGCAACTGAAGGAGAATTTGTTTCTCCCATTATCTAACACGAACTTTATTTCAAAAGCCGTCAAACGAGTCAAATGCGGGGAAAGGCACGAGACATTTTAATCCCCTAGAGGATTACTCTAGAGGATTACAGATTTTTCCACCGCTGGTTCAGCGGGGTTAAAACGACGTCATAATGGGAGAAATATTTTTTCTTCATTTTATTGCTCACTTTGGGTCTATGAAGTATTCTCATGAAAAAAATTGTATTGGTGGCTGTAAATTTGTACATATATTGCATAGTTATAAAAAAAAACTATCCCAAAGATGATAAAATAATTGAATAGGATTGGACATTAATGCGTATTTAGATTTATATAAAATTAACAATATTGATGTAAGTTTTGAAAAATATGTGAAATAGATATATAAATATTTGTTTAAGGTAGGTGGATTATAGGGTAAACAAATAAATAATATAGATAAATAAGTAATAACTGGACATTGTTCTATCCTGTTATCTTCGTGGTGATAACTTAGAAAGATTTATCTCCCCTATCAGATTGTCAGTATCTGTACCATGTACTTGCATATCGGCATGTTGCAGCCTGATCTAGAAGTCCTATATAATAGAGATTAGTATGGAGGACACTATGAAATTAACCTATTTGTAGATTTTTATTTCCAAGAAATCTATCAGCGTATTCTTGAAATAAATAATTTAGAGAAAAAACAAATTAAATAAGAAAAGACATAAATTGCCCCCCAAAAAAAAGAAAGAAATAGAAAGTGAGTTCCTATGTATGTTGTAGATTGAGTATGCATGTATGTATTTGTTGTTTTGGTACTACTACTACCCAGATACATACTCATTATTGATAACATTTAACATATACTTTCAAATTTTACATAGGGGCTTCACAAATCCCTATATACATGTATATACCTATATACACTATATAGTATATATAAGTTTTTTTTATCCCTTTGCATCAAGTTATTAGCTCTGATTATTAATACTTATTGTGTATTTTATTGAATTTTAAAATTATGTTAAAAGCTTAACTTAGATTAAATAAACATCAAAGGGGAAAAAAATAAGTATAAATCACTTATTTAGATTATAATGGATTAAAAGTACCTTAAGCACAATTAATACTCTGAAGAGTTCACAGAAGGGAGATAACTGGTTTATCTCACCTTGTGACTTCTGTTTGTTCTCCTCCCCATCTTATCTATTTAACAGTTAGATTTTGATAAAAATTGATAGAGGGCCATCAGATCTCAATTTTATGATAAGTTTATATTATTGTAAATAAGTAAATGTGATTTATCATTAAGAAAATTTTCCCAAGGTAGTGAGAATACTTGTGGCTTCTGATGTGACAATTGTTTTGAATTTTGAAATGATGACACTTAGATAATTGGATTAATATGTTGTAATATGTCAAAATAAATCAATATTATGACATTTGATGAAAAGAGTGACAATGTTGTATTAAAGTTCAAATACTTAATTTGGTATTATGTATCCACCCCTTTTTTTACTATAATAAAATCGTAGATATCCAAATTAGGTGTGCATAGCACATTTCTGTGATAACCTTCATCTGATACTCTGCAAGTAAAAAGATTGGAATGCCAGATAATTTAAGTCTTTGGAAACATGAAAACTAAAGGATCTAAACAGGATAGTCAAAATCGGCTAAGGTCACATATGTCTGAAGGAGGAGAATCATAGTTTTATTAATCATTACATTATTTAGGAAATGTAAATTTAATAAAAAAAAAACAATAATAAAAAATATATATATCTAATAAATCATGTCAGTATCAAAACACATGATTACTGGGCAGATGATACCCATAAAAACTAAAAGTCCATCAGTAAATTTAATTTAATTTTTCAGTTCTTCTTCAATTTGATTTAATTTTGATCGATCTACCTTTCTTTAATTTCCCCTACTTCTACATTGTTGAAAATCGTAAAGTTATTACATATATTTGTGATATATGAAAATAGATACATGTAATAAATACATTGTAGTTTCTTCTTTTGATTTAAAGGCACCAATTGTCATGAAAGACAGTAGAAATTGTCAATTTCTGTACTGGTATATAGCAATGATGTGAATGCTATCCTTTGTATTTTGGATAGAATTGCTAACAAATATTGGCATGATACATATTATGCCCCTTCTGTGTTACACATATTGTCATTGCTAGTGAATATCTGTATTTTATATCATGTGTTACTTACTATCATACAAATTTTGAGTACAAGTTTTGTATTCATACAAGAAAGAACACTTAATCAGAACAATGTATCAAATAAATACTTTGCTCTGATTGGACAATTTATAGTACATTAATGTATTAGTATGAAAAATCATAATACCTGTATAAGGTTTTATGACCACAAGGCCTTGTAGTTAAACACCAATCAATCAATCAATCAACCTTGTGCAGATGTGATTCATGTAAAATTCTGAGTACATCTCTGTTTTTGAGATCTGCATCAAATCATGAAAACTGTAGTAACAAATATGACACTGATCAAAACAGACAATTAACATAGATTTTTAGTTATTATTTATTGATGTAACTCCTTTCTGGTCTTTATTGATATTTAAAGGGGCATTAGCTACGATTTTGACAAAAAAAATTATATGCTTTGGAAATTTGTAAATAGCTTTAAAATGATGAAATAAAGGTAAATATTTCACATTAAACAGCTTATCGAACCACTTTCCGCCTTTTGAGAACGAAAATTACCATCGATTACTTATTTGCTTGCAAGCAAATAATTTGACCTCGCTTTTTCCGTATGCAATTGAACTTACTAGTGACAGGTAAAAACGAATAATTTGTATTTTGTCACTTATTAACTACAAACTTGCATGGTTCTTTGTCCGTAATTAAAGCCGACTAAAAGCAGATTCACAAAAAATAAGAAACAAGTGCATTGTTGGACTGATTTAATGACGATACGACAAACTCTGTAAACAATGTCGATAATTAATAAGATGGCATCCATTTCTTGATCGATCTCAAAACACGAGCAGTTGCACGTTTTTTCCCCGATGCGCATACATTTCTTAATATTTATAAGTTACAGAAACACGTTTTATTAAGGCATCAATCATATCTGATAGTTTTTATGGGTAACAAAAATTTACGATTTGGTAGATAATGCCCCTTTAATGTTTCTGTATTGCTACTGGTATTTATAAATTGCTGCAAACATTTTGGAAAGATGAGTGATAAAAATTAGCATACATGAGGCAATTTTATCTCTTTGTAGTACAAAGTTAAATGAATTTTATCCTAATATATAGTTAATAAAAATAATTTGTTCACACTTTGATATACAGTCCATGGACGTAAGTATTCGTCACCTTCGATATTTTACTATATATTTCATATAAAACCCACACTTTTTCAAAAGAATATTTTAAAGCTATTTCTGGACAGATTTTTATGAAATTTGTTTCAAGACATGCAGAATTCTTTTAATTTTATTTGTTTATCTGCATGGTTATTGTTTTCTGGTGATTTAAAAACAAATGTTGATTTTTCCGATTTTATTTTAGTTAAAATATATAGCAAATTTGACGTCAGAAAAACAAAAAATTGTCTTTAAATCATAAGTAAATAAAGGCAATCTAATGGAAAATCATGCTAAAATAAACAAATAATCTTTAAATATTTCTGCTTCTTCTGGTGCAAAAATGATCAAAATCCATTCACAATTTTATGAAAAGAGTGGTTATATACCATATACAGAAAAGATTCCTGATACCTGCTAATCTGGGTCACGGGTCATTGTGAGTAGCATGTGTAGTCACGTGAATAGATACAGTGTTTGTCTTCAAGAAATATGATAGACAAAACCATGTGTGAAGTTTTATGACAAAATATCTCCGATTTCTATTCTATATATAAATTTATAAATTGAAGTTTTAGCTGATAATCTGGGTCACCGGTCATTGTGAGTAGCATGTGTAGCCACGTGAACAGATACGGTGTTGAAAAAACTGTTGGTACTCATAAAATATTGATAAATGCAATACAAGTTTATGTTTGTCTTCAAGAAATATGATAGACAAAACCATGTGTTAAGTTTTATGAAGAAATATCTCTGATTTCTATTCTATATATAAATTTATGAATTGAAGTTTTAGAACACAGCTAATTTTAGCAATGTATTTTTATCTTGGACAATAATGAGCGTCCTGATTGGATGACTGATTTAAAACACACTGAATCCGCATGGTTTAGCAAGGTTACTCAGGTCAATAGTTTATAAATATAGAATCTTGACAATGTAAAGGAAAGATGCTATGTTATATTTATTCATTTGTTTGATTCTGGAATATTGTTGATCATTGATTTAAACAAGAAAAAAATGGAAAAAAGGAGGCGAATTTTATTATTCATAAAAACAAACTAAACAAACAAACAAGCAAAAACAAAAAACAATGAAATCGATTTAATTGAAAATTGATTTTTAGGGGGGAAGTGTGACCTTTCATTGGACTTTATCCAGAAACGTCTCGTGCGCACTCAATTTGATATCTACATTTTAATTAAAACACAATATCTTCTTTAGAATTCAATAAGCAGGTCCTGGAATTAAACCATAGATCAGAGCACATCCATAGTCTTTAGTGGGGTTCGTGTTGCTCACTCTGTAGTTTTCTGCATAGTGTATTTTTTTATTAAAAAGAAAATCCAGGACCTCTGTGTCCATGATTTTTTTTTTTTTTAAGTTAAATAATATGAAATATTGACATCCACACTTGCCTTTTGGACAGCACATTTCTGTGTCCACACTTGCCCTCAGGCAACACTTGTTTTATATGAAATATATAGCGTAAAATCGAGGGTGACGAATACTTATGTCCATGGACTGTAGCTAAAATATTGCTAAAGTTGGCATTAAACACCAATCAATCGATCCTCTTATATATTTTATTTATATGATTTTGTACATTGTACAGTATAAACTATGATTTTTATCCCTTCATTTTGCAAATTTGATCAAACAACAAATTTACAGAATCACCAACCAAAAATATTTGGTCCGAGTCAAAAAATGTATTGGTAAGCTAAAAGTAGTAGAACTGGTTTCTATAGCGATAATTCAAACATAAAATTGTCTTATAAGGCAAGTGGTCTCTAAAAAGATGCCTGTTTAGAAATGAAAATGAAATGTTATGACATGAGGTCTCACAATGGAGAGGTGTTCTTGAAAGGATTGTTTCATTGTAGTTTAATATAGAAATTTCATTAGTTCACATAAATGTATTATCAGTACCCACAGTATATACTACAGATTAAGGTTTAAGTTCTGGCCACGTTGCACAATAAAAAAATTAAACATGAACATTTTACTAATAATTTTCTTATGCAATCATTGCATTTTTTTTTTTCAATTCAACACACTATTATGTACTTGTATCTTAAGATGTAACAATTGACCTTCAAATCTATTTTTAAAATATGCACAGAAAAAAATCCACTTTTAGTTTCAAGGTTAAATTTAGTTTTTTTTAGGATATTATTCAACATTACAATCATATGATCGTTCAAGGCTTGAATTTTGATATTGTTAGCATCTTGTGATTAATCGTGGAAATCACAAGGTAAAGAAATAACAATGAAAAAGCACAAGTATTGGTTTATAATTTTATTTTTAGAAAATATTAAATAATTAAGTCATTTTATCCCATGACCTATTATAGTANAAAAAAAAAAAAAAAAAAAAAAAAAAGTGTAAGATTACAATTTCACTTTCTGCTTATCTAACCATTTTTTTTTTTTTAAATGTAGATTTCTAAATTAGTGTGACAGGCACCTTTCTAGAATAACTTTCATCAGGTACTCCTAAAGCCAAAATATTTCCTGAATTGGGACTTGCTAAAAGTTAGGTTTATACAGGATAACAGTTTATTTTTGGTTTAAATAGGTTTCAATGTATTACACTGCTTTTCCTAACCATGACATTGATATTCACTTATCATTGAAAACAATTACTGCTGATTGATTGTATAAAAATAAACATCTTCAAAAATGAATATTTAGCATTTCTTAATGAATAATACGACATGTTTACACAGAAGGTTGTTTTCCAAAATTTTTCAATCATACGCTGTCAGGTAACTGTTCGTAACATGCATAATATTATTACTGTAGCTTATACACCTGTGGTCGATTTCACAAAAAGTCGTAAGTCTAAGATCAGTCGTAAGTGTGAATTTCAACCAATCAAAAGCTTGGAAATCACACTTACGATAACACTTGCAATTAATCTTAGACTTACGACTTTTTGTGAAATCGACCCCTGGTCAAGTAGAAAATAGTATTGTAGAGGTTTAGGTAAATATCAAATGAAATAAAACCTTCAAGAATTGGATTTTATACCATAAAAGGGAGGAGGATGGATCATGCTTTAAGGGTGTATTCTTTATTGCCTGAATTCTGTTCATTCAAGTTCTCTTTCCGTTTTTTCTTTTTAACTAACCTGATCACCTAACATAGGCTGTACATGAAAAATAAATATTAAAAGGTTATTTCTCTCAGAAATACAACTGTTTAAAAGCAAACTTGCCTGGAATATACCTGGGACTGCCCTTTACAAAATGATTTTGTTTTTGTCAATCCAAGACGGTGGCCACCATCAAACATTGTTTTTACATAGGACCATGCATGAACTAAAATTCTGTTAAACTTAAGATTTGATTGAACCCTAATTATACATGAATGATCATTGGATGGTTACATACAAAATTTCAATTTTTATGTGGATTGGAAATCGAAGATAGCTGTCACTGCAGGATAAATTAAATCTAAAACCCTTACCAAACATATTCTTTTGTGTCAGTCAGAAAATCAATGAAAGACAAAGTTGTTGCATTGGTCCCTGCAGAAAATGGAGAAAGAAAAAAGATTATTCTCAGATACTAGAAATATGATTTAATTTAAACATTATATGTATTGTCATTGGATGGGTCCGTGTAACACTTAACAATTCAAAATTTCAAACAAATTTCAAATTTTAATATTTTCAGTTTTTACTAAAAATTTCAAAATATAAAAATTTTAAAAAAGTTTTCAAATTTTAATATTTTCATTTTTTAACCAAAATTTCAAAATATCAAAATTTTAAATTGTTGGAAATTTGAAAATTTCATCAAAAATTTAAAAAAATTGTTTTAAATTTAGAATTTTAGATATTTAATCAAACTTTGAAAATATTAAACTTAACGTACATTTTTCATTTTTTCGATTTTTGAATATTTGACTTTTTGAATATTTGAATAAAAATTTAAAATGAAGTTAAAATCTTTATCACTTTTGCGCTTACAAGATAATAATTTTTGTCCTGTTTAGCAATACTTAATGGTTCATATTATCGTCCCTACGCAAAAAGATGTCAGGAGACAAAATAAAGCATCCGTAAGAGAAAATAGATCGGCCACGGAACTCAGCACAAAATGATCTACCTGCATGTTTTATGTAAACGCTATATTTTTCACAAACACTTCGACGCTATGAATCGGGGGTTTCAGACCAAAGCGTATATGTCCTTTTTACCAACAGTGAGAGTATTTTTCGCCAAGTTCCATGGCCTTTCTATTTACTCTCAATGATGTTTTATTTGCTTCAATACATTTTTTCCGATTTTTGTGCTTCCCCCTTTTATGTGCTGGTACGCTGTGTATGGTTCATATATCTTGGAAAAGCTCAATTTTTCGCTTGAGATGCATGCTTTGAAAATGGCCCTATTAGTTAAAAATATATCTTATTGGTCTTTCCTCTTTGAAATTGCGGCCATGTTATTGGCCCATTTCTCAGCAATGCCTGCACCGATTTTGACCAATGATTATCAGATGAAAGCCCATTATTAGATGAAAGATATTCATTCTAGAGTGTTCATAAG
>MJUT01053307.1:127967-154312 GCA_002080005.1 Gigantidas platifrons
GACGGAACGACGGACGGACAGTAGCGTTACAATATCCCTTCGCAACTTCGTTGGCGAGGGGATAAAAATACATCTATGCACATAAATGTTTGGAGAACAGAAACACATCGCAAGATTCTTAAATTATTTTTTTAACATTCTCAGTATCAATCAATTTTACCCCGTAAATCTAAAATGAACAACGGGAGGCCGCTCTGACGAATTTTACGTAGCAACATATTTGGCTGTTCACTAGGGAGATAAGTGGCCGTGAGAAAAGGTGTTTCAATTTACGCTGGCACCGGAAAGTAATCCCTATGTCTTGTGCCTTCCATTCGACAAAAAATGAACCATTAAGTATTGCTAAACAGGACAAAAATTATTATCTTGTAAGCGCAAAAGTGTTAACTTCATTTTAAATTTTTATTCAAATATTCAAAAAGTCAAATATTCAAAAATTGAAAAAATGAAAAATGTACGTTAAGTTTAATATTTTCAAAGTTTGATTAAATATCTAAAATTCTAAATTTAAAACAACTTTTTGATGAAAATATTAAAATTTGAAAACTTTTTTAAAATTTTGATATTTTGAAATTTTGAGTAAAAACTGAAAATATTAAAATTTGAAATTTTTTTGAAATTTTGAATTGTTAAGTGTTACACGGACCTGGATGATCCTTTACAAAGTTTTAAATTTTTGTGTGGATCAGCAATCCAAGTTGGTATACACCACAGGACATTGTATGGTAATATGAATAGAAAGGTTTTCTTTAGAAACTACCAACCATGCTTGAACTCAAGTGGTTCATGAATAACAAGGTGGGCAATACAGACTATCAAAAACTTTCGAAACTGCGCAGTGAAAAAGTTGCGCCGCTTTTTTGCAAATTTTTGTCTTGAAATCGTGTGCAAGAACGATCAAACATATATATTTCGCTTCGTTAGATATTTATCTACATTCTTCTATACTTACTTACCAATTAATATTCATTTCCAGCTCGTTATCATAACAAATGTCTCGATATTAGCTGATCCCGCCTGCTTCGTTCCGCCATCTTGTCATTGTGGTAATATTGAGACATTTGTTATGATAACGAGCTGGAAATGAATATTAATTGGTAAGTAAGTATAGAAGAATGTAGATAAATATCTAACAAAGCGAAATATATAATATGTTTGATCGTTCTCACACACGATTCATAACAAAAATTTGCAAAAAAGTGGCACAACTTTTTCATTGCACAGTTTCGAAAGTTTTTGATAGGGTGAAATCCTTAGCCCTATGGTCTGCAAATATCAGAAAACTGGCCTAGGACCATAAGGGCTACGGTTCTGCAGCTAATATGGTACTAGTAATGTAACAATACGAGATTTGATCCAGCCTGACATCATAATCATTATTTTATTTATATAAATATACACTACAATGTATATTCTGCTTTCATGATGAAATGCATATGCAATATATGTACATTATTAGAAAATATAACATTAATTTTGTATGAGCTTTAGAAACAGGTAGAAAAGCGAGTCTTTAGCGAGCTTGTCTGGCCTGTTTGGCAAAGGAGTGTAGATTGATTTTATGTTTAGCGGCAATGTACATATATTGTATTTATCTTGCAATGACAGAAAACCTAAGCAACTCCCAAATTTTCTAAAAAGAGCAGAAGCAAGTGTTTTTTATGGTGTCCTCTGTGAAGTCAGTGCTTATACTGTTACCGTTGCTCTACCTGAATCAAGTACCAGAAAAGCTTTATATTAGGTCCATGGCTAAATAAGTTATAGTTATTGTTCAATCGATTCGATATATGTTAATTATACTGCACGGCTTGGGTGACCATACTTGACCCGAACGACGTAGGAGTACGGTTCAAGGGTCACCCAATGTGTGCAGTATAATTAACATATACCGAATCGATTGGACAATAAGTGTTTTAACACATGACATCATCTGTGTTTCCTGCGAAAATATATCAGACTGCTACACTTGCAGGCTTTACCACGGCTTTGTCGAGATGGAGAATCAGATTGAAGGATTTTAACGAAATTAAACCTGGTGTAATCAATAACAAAAAATTGGTTGAAAACGGGCAAAATAGTGGTTCAAGTTTTGAAAATATTGAAAAATGCAAAGGGCCTTTTGGAAATAATTCATTTCAAAACTGTGTATTTAATTTCAACTCAAATAATTGATCAGAAACTTACATTTACATGTATGTTGAGAATTTGAGAATTTGATAATTCCTTAATTTGTTTAGTTTTAAAACATTGCATTCCAAACCATGCAATATACCTATGGTAGTTATACCACACCTTAGCTGTGCTATAACCTATTTAATGCACAGCTGAGAACAAAAGAAATTCCCAATGTCATGTGTTAACACTGGTTTATTTTATATCTTTATTATTCAAAATCACACATTTGCAGGATAAATTGTAATATTCAGTAACTTTAGCATTACTTTATCTTCAAGTCAAACAGTAGAATTTCTGTAAAGAGATTACTATGTCAGGTTGACCTATTTTGGAAATAAATGATGTACAATGTACATATTATACATGTCTTAAGTCTTGATGGAAAAAACAATATTATAGCAAAATTGAAATGTATTGCAGTGCAACAGATAAGATATATGACATAAAAGTACATGTATGTACTATTAATAATTATGTAATTATGACAGTGACAAGGGTACTTTTTTAATATGATAATGATAATCTGACTTTGGTAGCCCACCTTTTCACCCCCACAATAGGTTGATGCAACATGCATTTAACTTAATTTTGATATGGTTTAAGTAGCCTCTTCTTTATCATTAACTATATATACTCCTTGTCACAAATAATTAGTCAAAGTCCAATTGATAATTTGTAATCGTTTTCATTTAACAGCTCTACCTATAGTGATTAATTATCATCAAGGACAAAAATCCCTATGTAAATTTGTTTCCATACCAAATTATTTTATTTTATATTCAAATTTGAAGTTTAATAATTTAGATGTGTTTTATGGCAGTTTGATCACACTTTATTGTCTATTATGGATTTGAATGGAATTACGTATATTTTAGGTATGTGTATGTTAGAGCAAAGATGTAGATAAAATTGACCATATTTGGTATCATGTGACGTGTTACACGTTCCGTAATATTTTCCGTAATTTTACAAATTGTTACTATAATAGAACTTTTAACATGTTGCTTTAAAAAAAAATTTTAATACCCACTTGTTGTTTAAACAGACTATCAAGAAAGACAAAAAATGCTATTTTCTTTAGATTAAATTTAGATAAAATTAACCATATTTGGTATTGTGTGACGTGTTACCTATGTGTTACTTGTACCGTAATATTTATAAACTGTTACTGGTATAGAACTGTTATCATGTTACTTTAATATTTTTTTTACAACCCACTCACTGTTTAAACTCACTATCAAGAAAGAAAGAAATGTTGTTTTTTTTTTTTTTTTTAGATTATAATCATTATGTTTTATTAAACAGAGCCATCTATAGCATACCATTGTCATTTATGGCTTATGAGATAAAGATTCTTGCCTTGTCTTGTCAGATTTTCTGAACTAACTTTGTGTCATTTACATAAAAATTACAGATTTGAGGGTCAGTAGATTTTTTAAAGAAATTTATCTAAATGCCAAGAAAGAAAAATTACAGTCATAGATCACTCTCAAGAAATATTTTGAATTTCAAATAGATGAAATTACATTACAAAATATTTTTTTTTTAATTTTGGTGATATAAATGGTTGTTGTTTTGTAAAAATGACAATAATAACCATTGAATGCTGTGGAAAAAAATGAAAAACATGATAACAATTATTTCTAGTACCATTGTTTAATATTAAAAGTTTAGCATTTAGAATGAACATTTAAAGATTATGCACATGACAGCTAAAAAATGATCTTGTACATTATGAATTGTATTACCCTAATTGACCAATATCAAAAGTATAATACATCTATGAGAAATATAGGAAAAGCTAGTTTTGAATTTAAAAATTAATCTAAGAGTTGTAAAAAATAAAGGACTTTGATATAACGGTATCAGTGTTTGTTTGTTATTTAAACAGTCCATCAATATAACCAATCTTTTATGGCTAATTTTTTTCTACTGGTAAACGACCTTGGTGGGCTTGACTTGAATGTGAAAGATCATGGGTTGATCCCAGATCAGGTCAAACATTAAAAGCATTAAAATTGGTAATAGTTGCTTCTTGGCTAAGCACACATCATTCAAGAGTTAGAGCAAAACTCAGAGTCAGGATAATGTATTGGAGTGGAGTCACATGTCTACCTGTGGGCTGCAGGGGCGGATCCAGGATTTCAAGTTAGGGGGGGGGGATCTAGTGCAAAGCAAACCTCATTTTGATCTCATCAAAAAGTAACTATTAATTGCCATGATATAGCTGAAAAATACTGCCTTGGTGTTAAAGACCAGTCACTCACTTTACTAGTATATTTTACTTTTTTTTCCACCTGTCCATAGGCCATGTGAGATTTTACCATCACTTGATGTCCCTCGTCTGTTTGATTTTCATAAATGATCCTTTACTACTTAAATTAATATAGTTTTTGTAGATTTTTTCATCCAGTAATAAGCTTAATAAGATGATAACCAGTTGAACTTAAGAATGAAATTGCATTATTTTGGTAATCACACTTAGACTACCATTAGATACAGACATAAAATAATACTTTTATAATAATACAAACAGTAAGAAGAAGTTAATATTTATGCAAATTGCTATGATTAAAATCAGTTTGCTTAACGGTCGCCATGTTAGCAAGAATGAACATTTTTATTTTTAATCTGGACAAGACAGGTTTACCAAAAGAACCATTTTCTTTGATAACATCTAAATATAAGATGCAGCTGCATTGATTGATAGTATGACCACTGGTCTATATTTGATATTCTATTCCTTTATTAAACCATATACTAACTGCCTTCAACATGTTGAAGATTATGTGAAAGGTAGTTGAAGATTATTTCATCAGAATTAAAAATTACTATGCATGTATTAAATTTGCCCTTCTTCCAATGGGGTCGGTTTTTTCAAACACCTGTGGTCAGAGGGATAACTAACTGTTAATGCCTTCACCTAGATGAAAGGTATTTTGATCAGTATGTTAAATGATCAGGGATAAATACAAACAAATGTATGATAACACTTCATCAGTTATAATCTGTTTTGAATGGCTACTTCAGGTGTGACAAAATCATTTCAAAAACTTTATACTTGATTTGTTCATGTTGCTTGTGTGAAATATTTAATCCAATAGAAACAAAAAATGAACAAATCTGATTTTGGTTCTATTTCTGTGTAGGAGGGGAAAAATATGAAAGGGAGTGTAAATTTGTGTCCTGAATTAACAAATAAGCTTACTCAGTTTTGGTTTGTTTGTAAACAATTTTGAAATTTGTAGTACTGGTAGATTTAATTTTGAGAAACCATGATATATCTAGTAAGTCAGTTAAGGGTTACTTGGGTCATTATAGTATATATGTACTGTCACTGATTTGTTTTGTGATTATTGATTTCTCAGAGCAATGTCTCGTTCGTCTTCGATGGACACGGAGACGTCAGTGAAGTCAATTTTTGATATAATGTCACATTAGAAAACAGCGATAATATGTTTGTTGCTTGATAATAGATATTATAGTGAATTTGAATTTTGGTGTTTAATAGCAATATCTCAGCTATATCTTGGCAACCAGTTTTAGTGGTGGAGGAAACCGAAGTACCTGGAGAGAACCACCGACCCAGGGCAAGCAACTGGTAAACGTTATCACTTGCGGCTGCGAGTAGAGTGCACCCTTTTTTTGTAATTTACAAAGCTGGGCGTGAACCCACGCAGTATTAGTGATAGATCGAGCGACCTAACTCATTGAGCCACCCGGGCCCCTGATATTATAGTGTGTAAAGATCAAAGGCACTAGTTATTATAATAAATGACTCACAAGAATTCAAGTAAAAACTTACTACACTTACTGCTGATGCTAAATTCCAGCATTATCCATTGATCAGGTTACTATGCAGTTTGTGTATTTCACCCGTGTTATACAATGCTAGACAAAACAACATGAAATTGAAATATATTTTGAATCTAAAGGTTTCCCAAATAAAATATTGGCCATATTGCACTAATTTAAAATTGATTGATTGATTGATTGTTGTTTAACATCAAGTGAGCAGTTTTTAAGTTCCATACATGGTGAGAACAAGTTTCTAAACAATAAATCTTGTATATGGTAGAAAGGTGATATTGGAATGGGTCTGTGGGGGTAAAATTTAGATTGCCACTGCGAAAATAGAATATACCGGTACTGATCGTGAAATTTTGCATGCAAATTACCTTTCAAAACACTGCCAACAGCCACTTATAACAAACAGTTGTTAATTAGAACCTGTTTATAACAATGTTGCCTATAAATATTAACTGATAGAAGCTAGTTTTAATATACCATTATTCTAGCAGACGTCCAATTAAACAGAACCAACAAACTACTAAATTAGATTGATGATCAGTGTAGATATTTCTTAATATTTCAAATATATGTTAATACATTGTACTTTTTGTAAATTTTCATTTTTATCTGGGTTTAAATTATTTATAGTGTAAATATGTATAAATATGTTTTTATGATTTATAAATTTTCCGTGAATTAAACAAAATAATCATCAAATGAAATAAGAAAAAATTGTTTAATTCTTTCCAATGATAAGCATTAGAATTACATTTATTAAATGTTATTCATGAAAATAAATCATGCAGTTTATTGACTGACAAAAAAAAATTCCAATGTTTTTTTTTTGCTGTTTCTGGTGTTCATCGGATGGACTAACTTTGAAGGCTGTTAAAGTGACCTTTTAAAAATTGCAAAAATCCTATCATAAACAATGATATTATTGATAAAAATTTAAAACTTGATATGCTGTTAAATTTTATTGTGTACATGTTTGCAAAATTGAATCTATTCCTAATCCAATGGCAATTTAAAATTGTTGTT
Organism: Gigantidas platifrons; assembly: GCA_002080005.1. NCBI lineage: Eukaryota > Metazoa > Mollusca > Bivalvia > Mytilida > Modiolidae > Gigantidas > Gigantidas platifrons. The sequence continues at coordinate 134,976 of MJUT01053307.1, forward strand.
TATCATACAGGTACTTTAACTTTAAATTCTGCTACAGGTTCTGGGTACATGTATACCGAGTAACCTTTGTTATGATACCGTAACGGTTAGATTTTCCCACAAAAACTTATTTCCAAAAATGATGTTAAAATACCTTCTTATGATGTATTATTTGATTGTCAGATTCCTTGATAATATTGGGAAAGGCATAATCTCATAATAAACTGTTCTTGGAGTTGTCTGGTTTTTCCGCCACGACCCAAAGTGGGTTGTTTTGAGTGTCAGTATATAAGTAAAGGTCATACATGTTGGGTACCAGGACCACTACTTGTGGTTTAAGGGTGTGAAGTGGCTTAATAGATAGCCTTCAAATTCCATTCTACAGTTTTGTCACTGCTAGATTTTTTTCTGGTAATCTGTTATCAAGAAGATATAGGATTAACTGATAAAGGGTGATAACTCTAGATAAATATATTGTCAAATGTAGCAAATAACATAGTAGATATAAGTCGACTCTACTTGAGTGACAGACCTGAATATACATGTAAAAGTGGGAGGATCCTCAAGCTGGGACCGGCAGATTATTTTATTTGTTTTAATCTTGGACGGTCAATATTTAAACTTGGTAGTTCCATTCACCAATCTTATTTCTCATTTTGGGAGCAGATGATTTGGAACAATTTTCTTAAAGTTTGAAGAAAAAGGATGAACAAGTGTTAAAATTTTTGGTTGAAAAATTTTCACAACAATTTTCAATAATTTTGTGAGAGAACAAACAAAATATCATGATGTTGTACTCATATTTAGAACAATGTGCACAAATTCAGCAAGAACAAGAATACTATTACTATGATCCAGGTAAGAGAAGTGTACAAAAATGTTTCTGTGTATTGGTTGATATTTAATTGGTTTTTGGTTTGTAAATAATCATGTTTTTTTTTTTGCTTTTTAAACTGTCTAAAAAGTTTGAACTATGTGAAATCTTGTTTTCTCTTAAAATTTGTAATTTTAAATGGAGTGGCAATGTCAGAATTTCAAATTTGTGCTTTATACATGTACATGTATATGTAAGCAGTATTTTGGCCACTGCCAATATTTTTCTTAGTTTGTTTCCTTAGTTTGTGTTCTGAAGATTTGACCTTGTTTTTGCAGTGTTTATGGGATTTAAGTTTTCTAAGAGATTGATATTTTTTTCAGTAATTTTCCCTAAAAGCTCAGAAATTTAATATATTTTGTTTCACAGTTAATGGTAAATACAAGATGTATTATCATCAAAAGATTCCACTTGAATGGAGAGGTTTTTTTCTATAAGAAAATTGTCTTATTTTACAGATGATGTAAAGTATCATATATTTTCATTCTACGAAAAACTTGTGTGGGTGTAAAAATGTTTTAAAAAACAGAAAGAAAAGAAATTATTTCAAATAGAAGTGACTTGAAGGATTGTTTTATTTTAGGTCTGCAAAATATTGATTCAGTTTTTTTACTCTACATTCTGTTACAGTACATTTTACAAGAAGTTTGCAATGTGATATCATTTCTTACAGCAATCTATGCATCATAAAAAAAGTGTACTGAATTTTTTTTCTTACACATGAAATATGTAAGCAATTATTTAGTGTTCAAAAATATGTTTCTATTTTTCAGATTCGCCAGAAATCAGTATGGGTGCTTTGGGACAGACCCCCACCATGTCAGTCTCCACCTCTCCCACCCAGGGGATGAGTACATACTGCGCTATTTGTGGAGACAGAGCAACAGGGAAGCATTATGGAGCGTCAAGTTGTGATGGATGTAAAGGATTTTTCCGTCGCAGCGTCAGAAAGAACCATGTGTATTCCTGTAGATTTAGTCGTAGTTGTGTTGTGGATAAAGATAAAAGAAACCAATGTCGTTATTGCAGATTGCGTAAATGTTTCAGAGCTGGAATGAAAAAAGAAGGTAATAAAATAGTTTTTAATGATATGCGTTCTTTTAATAAATAAGGCAAGACATTTCAAATTTCAGATTATTATATTTACTTGTTTTTAGTTAAAAATTGTGATTTTCTTTATTTCACAATTTGTATAAAAAAAAAGGCATTTTAAAGGAGGGATGGATGTTCAGGAATTCAAAGACGTAACCGTACAAAATTTCTAGTATATATTCCTTCATTTGTTGAATTTTAGTATATTATTCACTTTGTTCCAATTAAACAATACCTAAAAATATTGTTTAATTAAGTATCCTTTAAAATTGTAATCAAATGAATTTACAAGGTTATCAGATTTCAAATTTAAATAAAGTATATAGATATATTTTTGTGTGTACAGAATTCTGTGATTTTAATTTTTTTTTATATTATTACTGATAATAAACAGTTTTATTTTTACAGCTGTACAAAATGAGAGAGATAGAATAAGTGTTAGAAGAACAAGTTATGAAGACACAAGTCAGAACAATTCTTTGTCAGTCAGTACATTATTAAATGCTGAAATTCTCTCCAGACAGGTTAGTACAGAAGACCTTTCTTCCTTTAACAATTACTTTAATGTTTCTCTGGAACTCTGTTTAGAAACATAAAATTAATTCTATATACAGAAGGTACAGTTTAATGTTAAAATGTTTTACATGAAATTGTCAGTCATTTATCAGACTGAACAAAAATTGCTGCAATTTTTTTTTAATTTAAATTTTGATATCTTTTGAAAATTTCAAATTCAGATATATACTGGTTAAAAATAGCCACATTGGTAAAGATTCTTTGCAGTATAAACATATATATTTAAAACATTTTTTTTTCAATTTAGAAATGACTGGTAAATATTTGCAAAATAATTAAATAAACTACACTCTTAAGAAAAGAAGAAAAAGTATATGTGTGATTTTAATAGTATAAAGAATTTCATAACTCTTAAAAATGAAAAGAAAAAGTATTTGTGTGATTTTAACAATATAAAGAATTTCATATTTCATAATTTCTTTCTTTTAAACAGATAGCCTCCCCTGTGGTAGGTCCGTGTGATCTTACACATAAGATCATAGCTACAGCAGATGACGTTACAGAATCTATTAAACAACAACTGTTAGTCCTGGTAGAGTGGGCAAAATATATCCCATGTTTCTGTGAACTACCACTAGATGATCAAGTAAGTCTTTGTCTTCAACTTGAATCAAGCCTCTTTCTTGGGCTGAGTTTTGGTCCATAAAATAATTTAACCCTGCCACTTTTTATGAAGTGCCTGTACCAAGAGTACAAGTTTGTATCATTTGTCTGTTTTGTTTTAAAGTTGATAATTTAAATGATAATGCAATTTATAAAATAGAAAAGATGTGGAAGAGAGTACAATTTTGTGCTCTAAGATCCCAGATGGAAAACTTTTTGTTAAATATACGGAAAAAAAAATTCAAATGTAAAAAAATAATAGTGTTATATATTTTATGTTATCAGCATAATGTCAAAAATAATTGAATTTTAATAAGTTTAAGCATTTCTACTTCTATTTATAAATTTCTCTTGTAAATGCCTGTAAGCAAAAAAAATTAAAGAAAATCATTCTTTGCAAAATTAAGCAGGGACAATATCCGGTACCTTACCACATTTTGTGATTTATTTAGAGATACAAATTGGACAATTTAAATTATATTACAACCATGAAAAAAGTTTCAACAAAAACACCCTTAGGACAATTGTACTTCAGAAATACTTGAAATTATAAAGATTTCATACATTAGGATTGAATTTTATGTCCCATTTTATTAAGGGATCAGTATTTACATGTTATAAGTAAAAATAGTTTTAATGAACCTCTGTGTTTTTATTAAGACATTTATATATTATTTATATTACTAGGTTGCTTTGTTGAGAGCTCATGCTGGAGAACATTTGATACTGGGTGTAACTAGACGGTCAATGGTTGTCAAGGATGTCTTGTTACTAGGGAATGATGGGATAATCCCTCGAAATGCAGCGGACTTAGAGATGGGAACGATTGCTGCCCGAGTGTTAGATGAGTTAGTTGCAGCCTTTAGAGACATACAGATAGATGATACAGAATTTGCCTGTATTAAAGCTATTGTCTTTTTTGATCCAGGTAAATAACATGTATTTTGATAGATTTTATGTTAAATGTGGGATTATTGCTTATTTACATTGTGAATTTTCATACAAGATAGAGTTGTTTTGTTTTTGTTGTTATTTTCAAAATCCAAGGTCTGTTAAAAAATATGTTAGTGACTGTCCTTAGCCAAAATTTATGTTTTTGTTTGCATTGCAGTAAACATACTCCTACTCTATATTTTATGAAAGTATGTATCATGTTTTTGCTGACAATTTTTGGGGTATTTTAATGTAAAGTGCTTTGAGTAATTTTAATATTAGATAATGCGCTATATAAAAACTATGTAAGGCCATGCAAAGTTAATTACTTGGTTCTCAGGCCCTTTTTTGTCAAAATTGATGAGGGAGGGCGGCATTTTTTTTTATCCTTTTACTGCTGTAAAAAGTGATGCGGGAGGCATTTTTTCTTCTTTTTTTTGTGAAAAATATGGCAATGTATAAATCTTTTGTCTAAATGTCAAACGGAAACATGTTTTTTATTTATACATTGTCATAACGATGCTTTAAATCTCATTTAAGCATGATGCGTTTTAAAGCGTTTCACCGACCACGCGATATAAGAGAAAAACGGATGCGGTTGTTTTTTCCGTACGGACAGCGCTACCGCATTTAAATTTTTTTTTTTACTATTGTTGCCAAAAAATCGGCAATGCGGCGACGAATTTCCACATGCGGGCGGGCCTGAGAACCAAGAAATTAACTTTGCATGGCCTAATATTGATAATAAAATAATATTTTGAAATGTTTATAGTAGTATGGAACAATAGCAAATATTTAAACATCAGAAATAGTACTACTTTTAAATATCTCTACCAAGATTATGATATTTTTTCTTATTTGGTTGTTTATCATCTTTGATTGTTAAATACTGTAAACTTTCACTTTAAAAATAAGATGCAAAATCATTAGAAAAGAGTTATTTCCCCTTTTACAGTTTTTTAATTATCATTGTGTAATAATGAATATAAAACTATAAATATCCTGCTTTTTTTTTCTCTAACAAATATTTTTCATGTGAAAACTTCTAGCTTGTGTTAGAGGTATTCGTGTACAGTCATTGTGTCAAAATTCAAGAGTATTTTCGAAATGAAAAAAAAATTGAGTTATAAATTGTAAATTAGTATTAATTCCCTGAAAAAAGAAACTTTAATTTAATTATATAAAATAACCTACTGGTATTTAGGATGTTTTAACTGATTTCTGGGTTATCATGTAGGGATCTGATAAGGAACTATTTTATCGCCTGTCATATCAAATAATCAAGACCCATCAATTTAATTTATCAAAAGTCAATACATCAAAATATGCATTAAATAAATAATGACATTTAATATCATTATTTGAAGTGCATCATGATATGGCTGAAATATTGCAGAAAATAGTGTTTTATATATATATATATACTAAATATACTGGCGAACCTGCCCATGTGGTCACCTGTATTAAAAGGTCACCTTTGTCATAGAAGATTTGATATGAATTGAACCTCTTTTAAAAGGTTACTTGTCTTAAAAGGCTACTTTTTCTTTGTCCTAAATGTGTCCTCTTAATACAGGTTTGACTGTATATACTGTCATTGATTTCTTGTGTGATAATGGATTTCTGAAAGCAATTTCGTATCGAAGGCAAGCCTGAGATGTTCAAACGAAACCTTATCAATGATAGTATGTTATTGAGGATTTCATAACATGACGTCAATATCACGTCATATTAGAGTGATATTATGTTATTATCACATATTTTATTAAAATAACGCCGAATTTGCATGTGTAATAAAAGCATAATTTGTGACATGTTATTTGCCTCAAGGGCAATAACATTTTACGAGGGCAATGACATGTTATCTGCCCTGGCAAAATATGTGATAATAGATATTGTGTCTTGTAAACTATCAAAGGAAAATGTAAGAATCATCGATAAACAAAAATTTATTATTATACCCCCCGCAAACAAAGTTTGGGGGGGGTATATAGGAATCACCCTGTCCGTCCGTCCGTCCATGTACCTTGTAAGCGCAACTCCTCCTAAACGGCTAATTGGATTTTTATGAAACCTTACACACTTGTAGTACACTACCTGCAGATGTGCATGAAGGAATAGGGTTGCTGTCCAAAATATAAAAGGGGAGATAATTCAACTTATACTTTCACGAAAAGGGGGGGCATGTACCTTGTAAGCGCAACTCCTACTAAACTGCAAGCAGGGGGTATTACTCAGTGAGGTCACTCACAGTTCTAGTTTAAAATTTATATTTAAGTAAAATAAAAATATACAATCAAACCTGTCTTATGTGACCTTCCAAGAGAACAGTGAAATATGGTAGCATAAGACAGGTGGTCGCTCAATACAGGTTTAATATATATGAAATGCATGCTGAAGGGGAAAGGTCACATAATACAAGTTATTGCTTAATAGAGCTGGTCACTAAAGCAAGTTTGACTGTTTATCCAAAATGATTTTTTTTTCAGAAGCTAAGGGTTTGACAGACCCACAGAAAGTTAAAGGTTTCAGATACCAAATACAAGTAAACCTAGAAGATTATATCAACGATCGACAGTATGATTCCCGTGGAAGATTTGGAGAGATCTTATTATTGTTGCCGGCACTACAAAGTATTACATGGCAAATGATTGAACAGATTCAGTTTGCCAAGTTGTTTGGAATGGCAAGGATTGACAGTCTACTCCAGGAAATGTTACTTGGTGGTCAGTATTTTCTTAAGTACCATTAAACCTGTCTAAACCAAACCCTGAATAAACCAGAAACTTGTCTAATTCGAACCCTGAATAAACCAGAATCCTGTATAAAGCGAACTTTTAACAAAAACCCTAATATAGGAAATCTTTGTTAATTTAACCTCTACAAACCGAATACCTGTCTATTCTGAACACAAAAGTTAGTTCAAACGAGGTTTTGTTTAGACAGGTTTCACTGTAATATTATTTTATAGATCACTCAAAATAAATTGAACCACGGTTAGCTTGTAGGTCTTACATACCAGTAAATTAAAATACACCATGTCAAATTTAAACCTTGTACCATTTAATACTAGTATATAAGAGTGGACGCAGGTCAAATAAACTCATGTTTCTTGATTATCCAATCGACCATTTCCCCACATAAAATGTGAAATGTTTGATCAAAACTCAAGAATTATATTTAAAAAACAAAATGATATTCAAAAGGTATTTAAAGAATATAAACCAACAAAATATATAAGATTTTCATAAAATATTATTAATGAGCTAAATAAGATAAATATTAGAATTGGTGTTTTAGATTAAGATTTAAGATTTAAGTGTCTTAAGATTGGAATAAGAATTGTCCTTCTCCCTATGTTAATTAACACTGTGATTATAACCTAGAGCTAGAGGCTAGAATTATTTTGATAATTTAATAACATCGTAGAATCTTTAATATGTTAAAATGTTTTGATAAGATATGTTACTGATGATGTTTATATCTTTTTATGATACAGGTGCTGCGCCTACAGATATAATAACAAACCCATCAGTTCCTGTATCTCTCACATCACCGTTAGGAAGCAGTTTTGGGGACCAGTTTGCTAACCCGTCTGATGTTATGTCTATCCCACATTCCTGCCAGGATCAACAAAGTCAAGGATCAAGTCCTATTCATCTTGGAATGCCTCCATTGGCAAACACACCTACGCCCCCATTGTGCACGACAGATCAGTTTTTGAGTGGACATTCTGTTGTATCGTCTTTAGACAATGTCTTACAGCTTCCAAATGGACTTATTGACACGCCTGTGTCATCTCCTTCATTACCAGCATGTGATTCATACAAAAAATCATTGACTCCACAACAGCGATTTAAACAAGAATCAATATAATTGTGAATGTATTCCGATTTTAAAAAGTGTATCACATGTTTTTATAAACAGTTGTGTATTTTGTGTTTTTCATAATCTCATGTGTTTTTGTTTTTGTTTGTTTTTTGTATAGATATTGAATTTTGAATTCATAACTTAAATCATTTTAGTAACTGTATTTTTTGGACTATAGATTGAGACTCTTTACTTTAAAAGAATTTTTTTTATCTACAAGTAGTCTAGGGAGAAATTCTATAGTCCAAAAACAGCATATTTTATGTACATGTATCATGTAACAGTTTAATTGTTAAAATGAATTGATTATTAAAAACTCAAATAATTACAACATTAAAATGTATAAAATGTTAATTAAATATTGTTCAGAAGAATCTTTAAAACATATATTAAATAATGATCTCCTTAGGCCATGCAAAGTTAATTACTTGGTTCTCAGGCCCTTTTTTGTAAAAATTGATGAGGGAGGGCAGCATTTTTTTTTATCCTTTTACTGCTGTAAAAAGTGATGAGGGAGGCATTTTTTCTTCTTTTTTTTTTGTGAAAAATATGGCAATGTATAAATCTTTTCATTACTTTATTGAAAATTTCAATTTTATTTCTTCCGATGGTGGCAGAAACATCACAAGTGGTTAATTTTTATGGAAACGTCCAATCCGCTGGCCCCAACGTACCATTTTTTATCTCCGTAAACAATTCCAATAAGGTACAAGCTTCGGAGAAGCCCCCTATTATGTTTCCTGGTAAAACTGGCAAACATTTGTGCCGAATTTGCACAGAAACGATTGACATTTTGTCTAAATGCCAAACGGAAACACGTTTTTTATTTATACATTGTCATAATGATGCTTTAAATCTCATTTAAGCATGATGCCTTTTAAACCGTTTCACCGACTACGCGATATAAGAGAAAAACGGATGTGGTTGTTTTTTCTGTACGGACAGCGCTACCGCATTTAATTTTTTTTTTTTACTAATTTTGCAATAAAATCGGCAATGCGGCGATGAATTTCCACATGCGGGCGGGCCTGAGAACCAAGAAATTAACTTTGTATGGCCTTAGATACTGTTTCTTCATATGTTCCTGATATATAAACAGATTTTAGTATTTCACATTGGTGCATTATAAATGCTTGTTCCTCTAATATAAAATATGAGAAATGTATCATGAAAGCCTTCTCAAATATTTTGCTACTGGGCTTCATGAAATAATAAACTTCATTTTTGTGTCCCCTGCATAGCAGAGCCGACATTTATTGATCTGTCTGTTGTCTAGCATCATTGTTCACGCACATCTTCATTTTCTATTTATAGATTCAGAAATTTTTCTCTTCATAAACTGTACTATTTATGCATCTCATCATATTTGCCTTGACCAATTATTAAAAAAAGAAGACAGGAACAATGGCTCTCATTGCCTTACTGAATCAACTAATTTAAAAAAAATACAACTGAAAATGTGAGAATTATTCATCTAACAATTCAGCTTATAGAATTTGTTTTATACATACAAGACTGGAGCGTTGGAAAATAAGCGTTACATACAAATTTGTTTATCAAAGTTTTCTTGTAATTTAATAACAGTATGTACTTTAAAATGATGATTAAATGAACTTAAGTTTTAAACAAGAAATACACAGTGTTGTTATTAAGGGGATAGCTATATTACAACTGAAGACAGTATACAATGAAGCCACTCTAAACTGATCCTCATTAGGACCAAACTGAAGACAGTATACAATGAAGCCACTCTAAACTGATCCTCATTAGGACCAACTTTTGCAATCGGAATAGACAGGTGTTCGGTTTATGCAGGTTAAATTAACAAAGATTTCTATATTGAGACTTCATCTAAAGTTTGGTTTATACAGTATTTCAGTTTATTCAGGGTTCAGTTTAGACAGGTATATTTATCTGTATATTTACACACACCTATTTATGATTTAATTGTTGCTGATATCTTTATTTGCAACTCTTAGTTGTCAAGTGAAACAGTTGGTATTTGGGACTGCAAAAGCAGTCGTAACGTATGCACTAAATTAGCTATCTACGTTTTCATCCCAAGTTGTGTGCCCTTGATGTCAAGTCATTATTCAACAGATAACCCTATAATAGATTCAGTTTTCTCCCATTATTACCACATTTTAACCCCGCTGAACCAGTGTTGGAAAAATCTGTAATCCTCTAGAGGATTAAAATGTCTCATGCCTTTCCCCACATTAATTTCAAATTTTGAAATAAAGTTCGTGTTAAATAGTGGGAGAAACAAATTTTTCGATGTTTCTCCACTGAAGAGAGTTAAATTAAAAATTTTAACCACTCGCCTGACGGTTTGTGGTTAAAATTTTTAATTTAACTCTCTTCAGTGGAGAAACATCGTAACCCACGGGCAATTGAAGGAGAATCTATATGTATACAGATACTATACATACGTAAGTTGTACTCTTTGTAATAGTTAGTTGTTTAATAGATTTGCTGTAATACCTTTTATAATAAAGCAACATGACATAGTTTAATGGTTGAAGTCTGAATACCGTATCTGTAGGTTAAAACGTAATTCAAATTATATTTATGTGGAGTCAAACTCGTTTTGTCGAAATAAAAGCAATCAGTGATTTTATTTTGAAATATCCAATTTATCGAGTCATCCAGGATATATTAAGCTGAAAGCTAATGCTCTAGTCCCCCTCTTGCTCCCAACATAGGCCACCCCTCTTATAAGGCTACTCCCAACATAGGCCACCCCTCTTATAAGGCTACTCCCAACATAGGCCACTCCTCTTATAAGGCTACTCTCAACATAGGCCACCCCTCTCATCAAGCCAAACTTTAGATGCACCCAGATAGTAAAATACTACTAAACTGTCCCCTTCAAGAGAGGCCATCACTCTTATAAGGCCACTTTTTGATTGCAGAAAGAGTGGCCTTATATCAGGGCACTACTGTATGAACAGACTAATGTTTACTACCAGGTAACCATGGTAATGACTTATCAGAGGTCAGAGTTCTAGATAACTAGGATGGATTCTAATTTAGATTTACATATTGATCTTCATGTTTTTATCACAGCATTTTTCCATGAACATTTTATTTTTAGTTGCTCACTTTATGGCCAGAAGTTAAATATAACATGTTTGCTTTTCTGTAAATAATAGATATTTTTATTTATGTAAATATATTTTTTTAATTAGTTTATAGATTATATGTATACATTTGTTTTGAGTACACAAAATAACTGGGCCACAAGCACTGTATAATGTTCTACCCAAGTGGTCGTCAAATTATTTTATGTGTGTGCATTTTTTATTTGTTTTTCTTCCAAAGCCATTGGTGGTCAATAATTGTGTTATAAGTTATTAAGTGAGAAATGATTAATACCTCTAAAACTTGTTAATTGCAATAGTGTATTAATGTGCCATAAAACTTCTTGTCTTGTGAAAGTAATGAAAGGAGCAAGGAAAAGGGGAAAAGGGGGTGGAGTTTTCTAGACAGATAATGGCAGAAACTTTGAGAAAGTGTTCACTCTAAGGGACATTTAAAGCTTGAAAGATATATGTCTAAAATACAATATGTATTTGACAAAGATATTGACAGGGCTTTCAATAGTTTTCAAGTGTACCAGTACTTCACTATTTACGGGTGGTACTTTTTATTAAAATTTGAAAAAATTCGTGAATATCTTATACAACAATCTTTAAAACCAGGAGGTACCAAAGACCATTTTAGGTAAGTAAAAGTACCTGGTACTGCCCCTTAATGAAAGGCCAGCATAGGTATGGATAATGAGCAGAGAATCATGTATCCTTTATCTAACCTATCCTATAGTACAAAATTAGGAATACCGTGTTGACCAATGAATGCTTTGGTAGATATTTGCTATATACTTTGATTTACCTACTTGGGTTAATACTTCTTTATTTCTTGCATTATTATTGGAGTCTACATATTTTGTCTGATGAAGATCTACTGTAAACAGGGAGATAACTCCACATATTTTGTCTGATGAAGATCTCCTGTACACAGGGAGATAACTCTGCATGGCAAAAATATATTGATAACAGAATGTAAAATTTACAATGTTTTGTGACACAGATATCATATATCTTATAAGGCCACTCCCACCAAAGGCCACCTCTGTTATCAGACCAGATTTCAGATGCACAGAGATAGTAAAATATTACTTCATTGTGCCACTCATCTTATAATGCCACTTTGTCATTAAAGAAGGGGGCAGTTGTTATCATATGGTAGATGGATTTATAACTACCTATGTAATCAGTGCCTATCACTACTACCGCTGTGAATTTGAATCCCGCTCAGGCGATGTGTACTCGATACAACATTATTGTCAGTGACTTGCAGCAGGTCGGTGGTTTTTGGTGGTTTTCTCCGGGTACTCTGTTTTCTTGCACCAAAAATAACTGACTGCCACGATATAAATAAAATATTGTTTAGAGTGGCTGTAATACCATTGCCCCCCTCATTAAAAAAGGTGTGGTCTTATTACAGGTGTGAATACTGCATCAATTATCAATTTTACATCTTCGAATAAAATGTCAACAAGTCTTTCCATATCGAAAGGTCTGAATATCAGTAAATCTTGACATATCAAAAGATGAATAAAATAACTAGTGTAGGGGAACATCTGGAAATTGATATAAATGACTTTACAGTATGTTATCCACAGAAATGTTTGATAATGAATCTTTCCTTTAAATATCGTTTAACCTCCAAATTTGACCCCACATGTGTAGACTGAAGACTGCTTTAATAAATAGGAGGAAAATTGGTCACACACAATTGTGGGTTTATGGTATTAAAGACTTTGGTGCAGTTGTTAATAAGGTATGAGAAATATGCTGTAGAAGGCAAAAGTGACACAAAAAACAAATCTACTGTTGTTTATTTCTGCACTTCTGATAATATTTCTTTATGGTGCTGATATCAAAATGTTATCTTCTGAACACAATAAAAAATATTGTCTTAAGGAGAGTAATATCATAAAATAGCTAATTATATGAATACAACAGATGCATATAAAAGACATACAGATTAATACATGGGCATTTCCATATTGGTTATCATCCAGAGACACCCATATTGGCCTGAGACGAAGTCGAGGGCCAATATGGGTCAAGGGATGATAACCAGGCCAATATGGAAATGCCCATGTATTAAACTATTTATTATATACTTTCGACATCTGCAGACGTAAACACCGGAAGTTGTTTATTTTGTCTGAAATGCACGAGGGGGGAACCTAATAACCGGTTATTTTCCCGGGGTGTGAAAATATGGACAGTTTACTTCCGGTCATATTGGTCATACAAAAATGCCTTTATTTTAACTAAGTATGTAATAAAAATTGATATACTAAATAATTATTATATAGATGTTTAAACGGAAACAATATATTTAAAAAATTGTTTTAATCAGAATAATGTATAACATTGATTGAATACAAAGAGCAAGCCAGATGGATGCTTTGTGTTTTTAACTTTTCATTTTTTTCAACCAATACAAACCTTTTTTTTTTGGCTATTTCAATAGTGATGAGAGAAGATCTGTATTCACGTCCAGCAACAAATATTTAATACATACTCAGGATGAGAATCAAGTCATACAAGCATGTTTTTTCAACCAATTTCATTGTGTATCCATAAGAGTGAATTACTCTACATATGTTAATTTCTAGCATACACACTTGAACAATAAGGCTTAGAAATGAAGTAACTTTTAAAGATCTCCCCAGATGTTGTTATTTTCTAGAAGAAATCAAGACCTAGATTTCTTAATAAATTTTTTTAAAGAAAAATGGTGAAAATTCAATAGAAAATGAGTGATGTCAAAAAGTTGCAAGAACATTGCATTACTTGATATTACAGCAAAATTCCAATGAAAATAAACTTATTATATGTGTGATGGGTGTCAAAACAATGTATAAACAATATATAATTGGTAATTAAATGTATACATTACAATGTCTATTCCTTTTTCAAAAATAAACAAATTGCAAAAAAAAATGTTCAAGGTTTCATATGGTTAAGACTTATGTCACTGCAAATAGTGATATACTGTCTGTAACTGTAAATGCTGGTAGCAAAAATTTATAGTCAGTGCATTTAGATTGCTTAAATAGCTTAGCTGCAGGATACATATGTGTGTGGGGTGTATGCAAAGAAATGAGTAATGTTGTGTGTCTATAATCTAAATGTAATTATTGTAATTAAGACAGAGGATGTTAATATGATGATTTACCGTACTAAAGAATCTGGTTCATTCTACATAGATAAATTTGGCTTATATTAAGTCATAAGTTACATGTCACATATTTGACTATAGATATTGACGACAATATTCAAAAGATAAATTATTTCTGTTTGTTTCTTAAATTTCCCGATTAAGTAACACATTTGTGTAGTATGACTCCATAGCTAAGTGTAAATATGTCTGATGTCAACTCTGTGTTATTTGTCAATACAGAGATTAGTGTAAATGTGGTGTCAAGTCTGTGTTTTATATGCATAAACAGGTTATTGTAAATGTGGTGTCAAGTCTGTGTTAAATGTGGATACACAAATTAGTGTAAATGTGGTGTCAAGTCTGTGTTAAATGTGGATACAAAGATTAGTGTAAATGTGGTGTCAAGTCTGTGTTAAATGTGGATACAGAGATTAGTGTAAATGTGGAGTCAAGTCTGAGTTATATGTGGATACACAGGTTAGTGTAATTATGGTGCTATGTGTTACTCCACATGTTAGTGTACTTACACTGGTTAGTGTTTTACACAGGATTAATGTGAATAAACAGGTTATATAGTAAATATTCATATTAACATCCTCTGAAACCTATCAATGCAAATTATTTCAGGGATTTTGTTGATGTATATGAACAAATTTATATATTATGTTATATATTTGTAACACCCTTGTCTACTAATTTTAAACCACTTGCCTTTATGTCATTTTTCAAGATTCATCATTTAATCAGGAGTTATTGTAACATGATCTAAATTTCAGTTTTTGCTGTAAATGCAAAAAAAAAAAAAAAATCACTAATTATGTTGCTTTCTCAAGATCAACTTGTTAAGATATTATGAAATATGATTTCCATTCTTTAAAGGCCAAACAACATGATTATAATGTCAACCCACCAATTACAAATTTTAATATGACTATCTCAAGAGATTTTAATATAATTGTTGTTTGAAAATGTACTATCTTTTGTTTATACAAATAAGTTGAAGAGTGCATATTAGACTTTCTATACTTTTTAGCATTTGTCAACTGCATTTACGTAGTAATAATTTAATTTGATTTGAATATTTCAATATGATTGGGTAATACGCCTGGAGCAAAGTTTGGTTATACTCGATAACCTGGGTTGGTATTGTGACGTCACCAACGTGTTAATCCGCCGACGACAAATTCAAATAATCACATGAAATAATCGTAATTAAAATTGAGGAATCATTAAATTTTGTTGTAAAAATTCAATTATAAGGAATATTTGAAATTGTTGAACAGGTTATACTTGCATAACCTGGTTTGGGTCAGTTTAAGCTTTTCATAAACTGATCCAAACCAGGTTATATCGTATAACCTGTTCAACAATTTCAAATATGCCTTAAATATTAGTGGAATTGATTTTATTTCATCTTGTAAAGATATGTTAATGAAATGTACTACATAATAATTGTAAATAACAGGGACATGGAGTATGTATAAAGCTTGAAGCTTTGGATGAGATAACTAAGCCTGGACATGGAATATTTTTATGTAAAGCTTGAAGCTTTGGGTGAGATAACTAAGCATGGACATGGAATATTTTTATGTAAAGCTTAAAGCTTTGGGTGAGATAACTAAGCATGGACATGGAATATTTTTATGTAAAGCTTGAAGCTTTGGATAAGATAACTAAGCCTGGACATGGAGCATTTTTATGTAAAGCTTGAAGCTTTGGGTATGATAACTAAGCCTGGACATGGAGTATTTTTATGTAAAGCTTGAAGCTTTGGGTGAGATAACTAAGCATGGACATGGAATATTTTTATGTAAAGCTTGCAGCTTTGGGTGAGATAACTAAGCCTGGACATGGAGTATTTTTATGTAAAGCTTGAAGCTTTGGGTGAGATAACTAAGCCTGGACATGGAGTATTTTTATGTAAAGCTTGAAACTTTGGGTGAGATAACTAAGCCTGGACATGGAATATTTTTATGTAAAGCTTGAAGCTTTGGGTAAGATAACTAAGCCTGGACATGGAATATTTTTATGTAAAGCTTGCAGCTTTGGGCAAGATAACTAAGCCATAGTATAAATTTGTTATTTTTTTAATTACTTGTAAAGTAACTAAAGAACCATTTTATTGTTGAACTGTTTGTTATTTTGTAGATACAATATCAATAAAATTGTCTGGAGCCAAAATAATTTCTTGTATTGTTTATGTTTTTTATTCTGACTTTTTAGTTTATTTCTGATTACACATTTTGTATTTGTCATAAGTCTTACATTTTCTGGCTGCTTGGAACAGGGTTTGTTTTAAAGTATTCCCCCTCTTGTCAGGACAGATGTCTGATAAAGTGAGATAGTAAAATACTACTAAATTGATCCCCTGAGCAATTATTCAGCTATATCGTGATGAGAACAAGTTAATTTTGAATGAGATGATGATGATGTCCGCTTTGTACTAGACCAACATGCTTAGTTGGATTTTTATAGTGCTAGCTCACTGAAACAACACTCCACAGATAGACATGCCGCCCCACTCGGCCACATTATCCAGATTACGAGCCAACCAGTCTTTGCTCTTTCTCCTTGATGCCGCGTGCTTAGCAGAGAAGCAACAAATACCAATTTAATAGTCTTTGGTTTGACCCGATCAGACTCAAACCCACAATCTACAGCACTTGAGGCGAGCACGTTAACCATTATGCCACAGATGCCGTCCATATTTATTGAAGTCAAATTATACTTTACTTAATTTGACGAAGTATTCCCCTAGACACAAAGTTTCTTTTAAAAAGAACACACATTTGATTTTAATAACTTTATTATCTTGAATCATATTTACAATCCTTTATAGAGTTTCATTCCAACAAATACAAATGCAAAAACAATAGCAAAATATAATTCGTTAAAAATAAAAGCAACGAATTGGTCGGAAATTTCTTTTCTTCTGTCACAAGTATGGAGTTTTATTAAGCTGAGAATATCCCACATAATTACAAACAAATGAATATAGCCTTAAATATAATAGTCAGCACTTCTCCATGATTCTGAAATAGTGCCAGCATTGGCCTTTTTTTTTTATCAGTTCTTGTTACATCCAACAATCAAATGAACGAAAATTGATAAAACATACATTATTATAAACAAATGATTCAATTATTAAATCATTATAGATGTTTCAAAATAAAATCACAGTTACATTAACTTAATCATCCCATTACTTCTATTTTGATTAGGAAACAGGACATTGTTACAATGGTAAAGAGAAAATCAAAACTTTTCCACAATATCATGGAATCTTATATAGTCATAATTGCTTATGAGAAAAATGAAGATGGTCTCAAAACAAATTGAAACAAAACATTTTTTTTTAAATAAAAGCTAATCAAATTGATTCAATATAAATTCTAATGTAGATTTAAAGAATTTTAATCAACCTGATTTAAAGTATATATATACATTGTATATAAAAAAAAAAACATTTAACGGGTCTTCATTTTAACTTGTATTTACATATAAATATTCAAATAATACCAGATAATATAAGGCAAGTTTTACTTGACAAAAATACCACATATTTTAGAGACCAAACATCATAAAAATGATGTAGTCATAAATATAGGGATATGTTCTATAAGAACAAATTCTATCATTCCTATCCATCTTTCCACTATTGCCATTTAACATGCATAATTTCATATACACACTTTAAAGAAAATTTATACTTTAAAATATATAAAATTAAAACAAAATGTGCATCAATGGATCATTCATGCATGACCAGGCTTTGGAGTAGAAGTTGTTTGCTCATACTCGAAAAACATCCAATCAGAACGTTATGTAAGAAATACAGCATTCTGATTGGACGATTTTGGAGTTTGTACTTGAAACTTTTTTTTACCGTGAGGTCAGTGTACTTTGTTGTAATATATGCAAAAAAATAAAATCTGTCACATTAAACAATATTTTTGTTCTTTTCAAGACTTGTAATTGGGGATCCTCTTTCCATCTCGTATTTAAATCACTAATAAAATTATTGTTGTCCCTTATAAGTAAAAGAAAACTAGATTAAGCATAACTGGAAATATTTGCTTTTTGCTAAAAATAAAAGATCTAAGTTTTCCTGTCAAGATTAACAGGTTCTTATTTCAGAGCATATGTTTCATAAATGTGAGAATTTCTGTCTTTTCTTGATTGGTGCGCTGAGGAATAAAGGTAAAAGACACAAAATTTCTTACACAATAGAGATATCGTAATATTAAATCTAGATCAAACATGAAATATACTTTATCAATAGGCAATGTCTGATAAAAAAAAAAATGGAGGAAAAAATGAAAAAAATACACAGAGAATATGTTGAACCTGCCATGTACAGTAGCGACAATGACTTATTTTGGTGATATCATTCATATCCTGGACATTGTTTCACATAAGGTTGTAAATCGTACGACTCACAACTTAATCAATAGGCAGTTTTCTAACAAAGTATACAACTGTTTCAAAAGCACTCTCTGATTTTTTTTTTAAATATGATTTTCAATCTTCGACTATCTAGTTCATTTTTTTTACTCGATAAAAGAATATACCAAAATTTTTATCTCTCAAACTGTTTGACACAGTCACAATCTTCACAGCATTATTTGTCACAAATCGCAAATTTCTGTGAGACTGTCGGCTGCCGTATAACTAATTGTATAACTTTTTCCACAATACACAACCTTTTATGAAACATAGCCTGGACTACATTTGTATGGAAGACAGTGTCAGAAGATCCTATCTTCAATTAGTTGGGGGGGGGGGGGTTTTTTACAAACAAAATTATATTTTTTTTAAACATATACAAAAGAATGCTTTTCTGAATAAGCTCCTATTTTTGTTTAATATTTTGGGCTTTTGACTTTTAATATTTTGCTAAATGCAGGAATGAAGCATACAGGGGTGTTCTACAAAATATTACAATAATGAGGGCATAACAAAAAACCAAAAACAAACAAACGAGAACAAAACAAAACTAGAACTGTCCGCATAGTGGGACTAATACCCCCCGCTTCACTCTGACTGTGTCCAAGATTATTGAAAACTAAGTCTACATGGAAAATATATTATTTGTCAAATTATAATGTTTAACACATTCAACAAAAATAAAAACGTCGTAGCATAAAAACTGTAAGAGGAGTTGCAC
>MJUT01053307.1:166248-180941 GCA_002080005.1 Gigantidas platifrons
CAGATCAGCCAATACTGTGTTGTACATGAGATTTAACATGGGTAGGAAAGTTAATCTGTGAAATCACCCCAGGTCAGCCTGTATTGTGTTGTACATGAGATTTAACATAGGGTAGGAAAGTTAATATGTGAAATCACCCCAGGTCAGCCTGTATTGTGTTGTACATGAGATTTAACACAGGGTAGGAAAGTTAATCTGTGAAATTACCCCAGATCAGCCAATACTGTGTTGTACATGAGATTTAACATGGGTAGGAAAGTTAATCTGTGAAATCACCACAGGTCAGCTAATACTGTGTTGTACATGAGATTTAACATGAGTAGGAAAGTTAATCTGTGAAATCACCACAGGTCAACCAATACTGTGTTGTACATGAGATTTAACATGGGTAGGAAAGTTAATCTGTGAAATCACCCCAGGTCAGCCTGTATTGTGTTGTACATGAGACTTAACATGGGTAGGAAAGTTAATCTGTGAAATCACCCCAGGTCAGCCAATATTGTGTTGTACATGAGATTTAACACAGTGTAGGAAAGTTAATCTGTAAAATCACCCCAGATCAGCCTATATTGTGTTGTACATGAGATTTAACATGGGTAGGAAAGTTACTCTGTGAAATTACCACAGGTCAGCCTATATTGTGTTGTACTTGAGAATAATGGCTTCCCTTTTTTCACCTAATAGGAATGAAAAGAAAGTAAAAATACACAATAAGTAAACATCAAGCTCATTAACTCAACATTTGCCTTACACAAACTAACCTTAGAGTCTATATATGTTATACCATCAGCATGTCCAGCTAACTTTCCCACTGGATCTGGATTTTCATCTCTCAATGTTCGTCTATCCCATACCTACAATTAAAAACATTTCCTGCAAAAATTTCATTTCAAATTTAATACAAATTATAGGCTATTTTTGACATAAAACAACTGTCTCCTCCACATTCTTTCTTCCTATGATAATATAAAAGGTAGGAGGATTTGTGCATACAAAATTGTTCATGATGATGTCAAAAGGGTAATAACTCCTTTAAAACTGCTCTGATCAAATTGTTGTAATGATATACAATCTCCATATGGTAACAAGCAAGCATACACAGTTTTTAAGAATTTTTTAAGAGTTTGTGACTGACGGACAGGACAAAAACAATATGTCTCCCACAGAAGAAGAGGAGATATAAATGACCAGGAGGTGGAGGTGTTTCAGATGGATTTTCTTTCATTCTCACCTTCATCTAAATTCATTTTTGTTAAAACTTACATTTTCCTAAAAAAAAAATAGTTTTTGTCCTGTAATTTGTCCTAGATTCTTGGATTAATGTTAATTTCAGTCAAATAAATAATATTTAATCATACATTCAAACATATCATGATTCTATACTGATCATAGCAGATACTAAATGCATTATACTAGCTTCACATTAGTATTTTTTTTTCATTAAACTGACTGAGAAGGTGAAAGGAAAATAACCGAGATGGCAAAAGGGAGATAACCCTACCTTACATAACCCATCATCTCCACCACTGAATAAGATATGTGATGAATCATCAGCAAATGCTACAGCATTAACATCATCTTCATGTGCATCAATCTGAAAAATAAGGAAACAAACTTTTATAATTTAAATTTGAAAGGTTTGGTTTGGTTTATGGTGTTTAATGCCACTTTCAACAATATTTCAGTTATATCGTGGCAAAATTTGAAAGGAAAATCAATCTCATAATTTCTAATTTCAAATGATGACATCTGTGCTGAACATTTTTATAAACAACAATTTTCATCTTTTAAACAACTTATCTGAAACCAATGAAATTAATGGAATACCTAATATTTAATGAACAGACTAAGGCTGCAGCTACTGTCTTGACATCAACGTTCAATAAATAAATTGTGTACATGCAAAACACAGTAAATCCATATATTTCAATACTGATCGGTTGAAAATAATATTCACTAGTTGACATGCAAAGGTAGGGTAACCCTGTGTATAGGAACTGAAGAGAAGGTCTTTACTGTTTTAAATGGGACAACTGAACGAAGCCAATAGGGACACAGGACAAGAATTTTGCAAGCATATCAGAGGATGCATGACGATAATTATCGGTGGAACAGGACATTTTGAACACTAGAAAAACAATGAAGGCTGCACCAGGGATATTTGATTTGTTGTATAGATTTCTTTGTTGTAAAAAATGTAAATATGTAATTGTCATTTTTCTTTACAGGTCTACATATCTACATAATAAACAAACATGGAGACGAAGCTGAGGTCAATATTAATTTTTTAGTCAATATCAGCACAATATTTATAACTTTAAAAGTCAATAATTCTATAATATTTTTCTCCTATTTTAACTCACTTTAAGGATTCTCTCGTCTCGATGCCTATCATATATATAAAGACGACCATCATTCGCTCTGAAAAAAAGATATATATATATATATACAGTAAACTAGTGATCTAGAAATGCATTTCATTTACCACCTACATCATTCTTACCAATTTTTGAAGTATGAATTTAACAAAACTACAATTTTCGAAGTATGAATTTAACAAAACTACAATTTTCGAAGTTTGAATTTAATAAAACTACAATTTTCAAAGTATGAATTTAACAAAACTACAATTTTCGAAATATGAATTTAACAAAACTACAATTTTCGAAGTATGAATTTAACAAAACTACAATTTTCGAAGTATGAATTTAACAAAACTACAATTTTCGAAGTATGAATATAACAAAACTACAATTTTCGAAGTATGAATTTAACAAAACTACAAATAGGCCATTTCACATCCCCAAATAAATAGCATGTCTGAATTATACAGACATAAAACAGTGCTTCATTGATTCAATTATAATAGCTTTGGAAAATTTACTGATCTTTGTAGCAATCTGTTATCTAAGATAAATCTAATACTAAATTAATATACAACATATGTACATTGTTTAAAGATATATAATTTATTATATGAGCTTTAAAAATAGGTAGAAAATCGACTCTCTGACAAGGTTTTCTGGCTTATTGCAAGTGAGCAAATTAATTTCATTTTTACTGACGATGTACTTATATTGTATTTATTCAGCAATGTTAAAAAGTAAAAAACAACTGCTAAATTTTACTGAAAAGACTAGAAATAGCATAGTTCTAATAGTTTTCAATGGTTTCTTCTTTCATGTCCACTCTTTACTGTTACCATTTCATACCGTTCGCTCTACATGAATCAGGTACCAGGAGATTTTTATTTGTATGCTGGATGAATAATGTTCTATTGTATATCAAATGTAATGACTGCACGCTAAATTTATTCTAAAAAAAGTCAGTCACTAAGACTAATTAGAAAGGTAGGCAAGAATGCCGTGAGACGAGTTCATGGCATCATTAACCTTTGAACATTTTATATGCATTATACAGCAATCAAGAAAAGAAAAAAAAAATTGAATGTATAAAAAATAAAAATTCATGACCTTCTTCATATTTGATCAAATGATGTGAAACCTACCCTCCAAGAATTTCCTTGTTATCACTTGAAAATGTCAAAGAGAAAATACTGAAGCTATGATCTCCAGGAAACAGATGTAGTGATTTATGTGTCTCTTCTTGACCATATATGTTGCATAGATGAACTGAAAATAGATGTGAAATCAGATAATGTAAAATATGTATGTCCCTTATACTTTCAAGTGTGTTATGTAAATAATATTTTATTCAAATAAACAAACATGACATAATTAAAGGTGAATGTAAAATCGAATGAGATCAGAAAACAAGCGAAAACACTTTTACAAATTCATTTCTCTTTCCAAGTGTGTGACATACCGCACAGATTTTGAACTTACTTAACCTCAGACTTTTAATAGTCACATACTGATCTCACAATTTACCCCATGCCTAAAGTTTCATAATGGAGATGAAACCGTTATATGCAGTTTAAATACGTTTTAAAACAGTAAAATGCTGCAAATAGCAATAAAAATGAATTTCCATTTCTACAATGTACATGAAATCTTATTGAAAGTCGAATTAAGATTCATTATTGAAGACAAAATGTCATTACAGCTGGGTGATGGCTGGATCAAAACATTCTACTTCCCACTTCATGTACCAATACAACTGAAAATCAGGTACTGTAGAAAAAAAGCATTAATCACTCTTAATCCTAGCTATACAGATGCTGTATTTAGGCTCCATATCTTCGTAATTTTTTAGCTTACATCACAAATTTTGCAAAGGATCATATGTTAAAAAGTTTGATATGTAAACGAATGACAGATTACAAATTAAAGATTTCTTTAAAATGATGACAATATAAACAGAGGCATGATAAAACTATAGATATATCAAAATAACTTACTACAGTCAGACCAGCTAGAATAGGCCATATATAAACCATCTGGACTGTAAATATAGAAAATAAACTTTAAGTGTATGTTATGAATTTAACTTTCTAAAAATGAAGCTCATATTCTATAAGTAAGATATATTTCAAATTCCTATTATCTCTTCTTTATATTACAGGCATTTTTTTTTTAATGATTTATTAATAATGTAACCTAACTGATCATGACCCATGCAGTTTCAAAGGAGATGATAAAAAATGATGATGAACAGACAATCAACAACAGACACAAAGTGATGGCAATAGCTCTACGTAACGATAAGAACTTTTCGATAAATATCAACTTGCATAGGTAGAGCTTTTGGTGGAGGGTTGTTGAAAGGCACCTTTTTTTCAAACCCACAGTCTGTACCTATACGATTTTAATCAGAATTTCTTTATTTCCTTAAATATTTTTTACTGACATCACTATCCATACATTCATTGTATTTATATAAAGGGCCTTCTAATTTTTTATGGAATATGTAAAGATAGAGTCCATACTTACCTAAATGCTGTGTCTAAAACACTCCAACCAACATCTCTTGCTCTGATGGTTTTAAACTTATCAAATTTACCCATCTCTGTATTATAGATCCTCACATTTTGGTCTGTAAAAGAAAAGTAAAAGAACATCTACTTTCATAATTTCAGAAAATATAAATCTGTTTTCATGTACTCAAATATATTTACTGTAAAACATGTAAATCACAAAATATTATTGGGATAAATTTGTTACAGCAGTTTAAAAGAGCCAAATAAAGATATACCGGTACTAAGTTTGTAAAGATTTCATATATTGAGGTGTTGTAGATGATTTTAAAAGAAAAAAATATTTGTAAAACATTGACTTGTGTGATATTTTTACTTTTCTAGATTGAATTTTGATCAGAATTAAAAAACAAACTTTTTCATACAGGACCATCCAGGGATGTTCATGGATTTATTTGGTTCAGCAATGAAACAGATTATAAAATGTATTAGAGATCATATGACACAAAGTGATAACTGCTCAAATGACCCTTCAGGTCATGTGAACAAAAATAAATTGACTGTCCGATTTGATTAAAAGAAATAAAAGACAAATTTGTTTACCAACCTTGAGCAGCTGTGAGAAATATATTTCCCTCCTTTGAGTATGTACCACAGAAAGCTTTATGGAAATAATTATCAACAATATGTCGTTGGTTTGGAAGATATCTAAAAATAAATAAAACAAGATGAACTGTGAGCTAATGCTCACTTATGATACCCCCGCTGTTCGGCAAACATGAAGTTTCCCACGATATGGGGTACCTATATGAAGTTTGTGACGAAATATAAGATTTCTGCCATTAATAGTTGCTGAGAAAAATGCGACGAAAAATGAGCATATAATTATGTTCAATGTGTATAAAAATCAACATAGTCGGCAAACAGGAAGTAGGAATCTGATGGGTCCAAAAACGCTTCCCACGATATGGGGCACCTATATGAAGCTTGTGACCAAATATCAGATTTTTGCCATCAATAGTTGCTGAGGAAATGTGACGAAAAATGTGCATATATGTTCAATGTGTATAAAAACCAACTAAGTCGGCAAACAGGAAGTAGGAATCTGACAGGTCTAAAATCACTTCCCACAATATGGCATACCTATACGAAGTTTGTGACCAAATATCATATTCTTGTCATCAATAGTTGCTGAGAGGAATGCGACGAAAAATGAGCATATATATGTTCAATGTGTATAAAAATCAACAAAGTCGGCAAACAGGAAGTAGGAATCTGATGGGTCCAAAAACGCTTCCCACAATATGGGGTACCTATATGAAGCTTGTGACCAAATATCAGATTTCTGCCATCAATAGTTGCTGAGAAAAATGCGACAAAAAATATCTTGGGATGGACAGACGGAAGGACGGACAGAGGTAAAACAGTATACCCCCTTCCCCCTCCGGGGAGCGGGGGTATAAATAATAAAATGAAAAGCAAGACAACTTGTGTCTGTGATTTGCAAAATGTCTGATATAAACACTAGATTCTCACATGTTGTATTTCACACTTAGCTAAGAATTTTTATTGAACAATTACCATTAAATTTGTACACCCATAGACCAGGCCTCTACATTAACATATTTAAGGATAGGACAGTCATTTTTTCACTTGTCCCGTCGGACAACCATGATACAAGATCTACTTGTCCGACGTCAGTTTTCACTGGTACCTGACAATTGGACAAACGTTAATGTCGAGGCTTGCTTAGACTTAAATTTAGTAGATCTCATCAAATTTATTGCTACAAAATTAAATATCCGTATCATAACTTTGTTTTATGGCAAACACATTGCATTAGCATTTCAGATACTAAAGAAGATTTTTTACATTTTGAAGTAGTCATAAAAAACAACAAAGATAGCTAACACAAATTTAAACACCTTTTTAGTTTAAACATATTTTATTTGCTCAAATGTGCATAAAGGAAAAAAAACACAAGTTAAACCAGCTTATAAAGCCTTATCCTATGTACAACATTATTTGATAGAACATGTATGTATATGTAGAGTTCACCTCTGGTTTTTAGTGGGGTTCATGTTGCTCAATGTTTAATTTTCTATGTAATGTTTTGTAGATCATTGTCTGTACTTTTGGTCATTGCTTTGTCTGTCCTAGCTGCTTTGATTTACGGCATCTTATCACCCTTTTGGTCATTGCTTTGTCTGTCCTAGCTGCTTTGATTTACGGCATCTTATCACCCTTTTACATTTTTAAACTTCTCTTATTTAAAAGGTGAGAAATGAAGAAGCAAAGATAAGAAATAGTCTGTATGTCTGTCAAGTACAAAAACTTCCAAAACTAAATATGGACAATAATTGTATCATGACTAGTATCAGGAACAGACATTGCTGTGATCATATGTTAGATGGATATACATCTACCTATGTAGTCAGTGCCTATCAACACTAAATGCTTTTTCATTAAGATTCCCACTTGTGTCATACTTCATATGGTAAAGTTTTGATTTAATTGTGGCAGGTTGGTGCTTTTTGCAGGGTACTTTTGTTTTCCTCCATCAATAAAACTGACTACTATAATATAACTTTAATATTTCCGAAAGTGAAATTGAACACCCACCATCCACAAGTAAGTCAGCCCTATGTTATGTGGAATTTCAGTATTATATGTTAGAATACTATTAACTGTGTTGGTTTATATAAACTTACTGGCAATAAATAGCCCTTCTGTCATCACTACTAAACTGTTGTTGTCCTCTTCTTCCAATCTCTCTCTGTAACAATAAAAAATAAAAAATATTAGTAACAAAAATAAAATAAAACAAAACAGGCTGTTTCCCCACATATTATCTTATTGTATATAAGCTTTTGCTTATAATTAGATTACATTTTTTAAAGAGTTGAAGCACAAATTACACCATCAAAGGCCTGGCCAAGTGGCAAAAATATGGCATTATAGTTTTGGTCTGGTCGCAAAATGTTTTTCATCTGGAAAAAGAAGTCATCTACAAACAGAAATATATTTTTTCTACTGAGATATTCATGTAGCAGTTAACCAAGAAGTATCCATATATGGAGGTTGGTTTATTGTGTTTAACACCACTTTCAACAATTTTTTCAACAATATTTCAGTAATATTGTGGCAGTCAGTTTTATTGGTGGAGGAAACCGGAGTACCCAGAGAAAACAACCAACCTGTTGCAAGTTTCTGTCAAAAATTTATATCACATAATGTTGTATGAAGTACACCTCGCCTTGAACGGGTTCAAACTCACAACTCGAGTGGTGATAGGCCCCGATTGAACAGGTAGTTGTAAATCTAACTACCATATGACCATGACCACAACAGTCCTACCCATATATGAAGATAATGTATCTGAGAATATATACAAAAAATGTATACATGTATATATATAATTATGTGACATTGTAGCAAACTTGGGAGCTGTAAAAGTTATGAACAGAAAGTTTAAACAGTGATGGCCAACAAATCAATATCAACATAATGAACAATCATCTCCTATCACTTCAAACAAAGGAACAGAAAGTTTAAACAGTGATGGCTAACAAATCAATATCAACATAATGAACAATCATCTCCTATCACTTCAAACAAAGGAACAGAAAGTTTAAACAGACCATAACATATGATGTTGGAAATCCATGTCCTGACTTGGGACAGGCACAAAAATGTTGCATAGTTAAACTGGTGAATGGTGTCCACAACACACACACACCTTCCATTGGCCACATATCTGATTAAACTTCAGAAACAATTTTGAATCTGTAAATATGATTGGGATGCATACACTTTTAAGAATCTAATTGTTACCTAAAATGTAGCTATATGAGGATTATTATAACCATATTTTTTTTATAAGCTTTCCTTGAATTTCATTGTTGATGCATCATTCGTGTTCTTTATGGTATTGTCTTATGTAGTCTTTTGTTTTATGGGACACATAATATCATGAATGAATTTTTACAACTAAGTGGAAATAACAATGAAAATTTTCCTACAATATCCCAAGGCCAGATGTGCTGTTTTTGTATTATGATTTCAATTATAAATATAATGACAACAAATATTCTCAGCCAGGGCTCTCACTACTTTGAAATCAGAGGGAGAAGTGAATTCTCTTTCAGGTCCTGACAATTAGACAATATACGTTCCTTGTCAGCAAATATAAAGTTTATTTGAACGATCTTTAGAAACAGGTAGAAATGCGAGATTTACTGAGCATTTCTCGCCTGTTTTGTAGCGAGTACAAATAAACTTTATATTTGCCGACAAGGAATGTATGTTGTTTTTATACTGCAATTCAAATATTTAAGAAATTATCTAAATAAAGCAAAAAAAACGTGTTTTCAAACAATGAAATCTGCAGAGGAAATTATGGCACCAATCAAGCTTGCATTATAACATCACAAACTCACAATCAAATTACATTGTTATGCAACAACAGTGATTTCAGAGACCCAGCTTGTAAGTTGAAGTCAAAGGTACCAGGAGACTTTATACAGTCATTGACCGTATAAAGAAAAAGTTTATATGACACCCTTTATAAATCCTGTGAAGTTACCAATTGCAGTATAAAAAAGAAGTGAGAGACAACAGGCAGAAGTCGTGAGAGTACAGGAAGAGGTCAAAATATTTCTCTAATTGTACCGTTTTTTTCATATTTGCGCGGCATTATCGTGGTATTTTGTATGTTATGGTACTTTTTATGAATTAAGGTATATATTCAGTAGTAGTTTAATTCCTTGTTTTTGTTATCATGTCACCTCTCTGATTTACATATGTCCTTGTTTTTGTTAACATATCACCTCTCTGATTTACATATGTCCTGGTATTTGTTTTTTTTTTGTGTATTATTCTGACACTCTATTGTCATAGGCTTAATACAATAATCAAGGACATATATAATATGTATCTTTTTATCCTCTTACGAGGGAGAAGACCTCGTAAGTTTATAACTTGTCTCTGATCCATTGTCTGTATAAATGCTTGACAATAAAATATGTTTAAAGTAATCTTCTTACATTATGAAGCATATCAACAATAGTGGTCGGCTTTTTTCTCTTCATGATTACGTCTTTTTGATATCTTCCTGAATCTTTCAAAATTTGAATTTTTAGATCATTCGCCTGAAAAATAAGGAGGAAAAAAACCAACATAAACATGATGTATTAATATTTTTTATAACTTTAAATGTTTTACTACCATTGCTGATTCCGTCCTATATAATCAAATACCTGATTTATTTTATTTATACTTTATATGACTTTATCATTAAGAATACCAGGACCTTTAAGACATATATATTCAACCTGATAAAATTGATATGGAAAACAATAATTCCATTATTCTTTTTATCAGCTACCTGTATTTCAATACATTTATTTTGTAGTTCAAATTTAAAGTGGTAAAACTATAAATCTATAAATAAATTACATGGAATTTGATTTTGTATTTTCATTGTGTCAATGAGTCATCTTTTTTTTGGTATTTATAAATTTTTGCATTTGATTGGTTATAAATAACATATTCTTGTATACTGTAAATTGGACAGTACACAGTATGACGAGAAGGTGAGAAAATCATGATATTGTTCAAATATGTGATGTGTGATACATTTGTAATGAATATGGATGGAGTGGAAATCATGATATTGTTCAAATATGTGATATGGGATACATTTGTAATGAATATGGATGGAGTGGAAATCATGATATTGTTCATTGGAAATGTGACCCAATGCTTACAATTGTACACCCCTGATCCTTCTCTCAAGGTTAAACTTTTAAATATCTTATCATGCATATTACAATGTACCTTACATGTACCTAGATTAAGTTAATTAATTACAAAATGTTGATAAGCTTTGAGTATTTTGGTAAATTATTAATAGAAAAATGTAACTGATAATTTTTATCACTGCAATACATTCAATGCCATAATTATAAACGAGAAGTTTAAAAATGCTTCATGTAATTCACCGGTACATGTACCAAAACTAAATAAAAATCTGATGTTCCATTTACCGGTACAAGTTTATGTAATGAAAATTAAACCTCACACTTAAAATGCATGTTCACCGACTTAATGAGTGAACTACTGAACATGACAGCTGGCAGCTACTAGTAGATACTATATAATTTCTATTAATAACATTAGATTCTTCAAATTATGCGTACATTAATTAATGACTTTATTCAGAGAAATTAAGAACATCCTAATTCATGACCTACATTTAAATCCTTAACACATATTTTAAAATTTAGAACATTGTACCTTGAAAATCTATTAACAAAGAATGACCTATATAAATTTAAGCCTATAAATATACATTCTAAATTATAGCCTTTCTTGGTCTTCCTGTGTTCCATATATTGGCATCAATTTTTGTCTTAGTTTCAGTCTGCAAAATTCAGCATACACATACTTTGTCTACCTGATATTTCCTTGAATCTGCTAAATTTCCTTATCAAATACGGGTATATAATACATGTATTACCTTTATTGATACATAACAAATGAAAATAATTTGAAATAAAAACTGTGAAAAACAATGAAATTTGTCTGTCTTACAAATCCACTAAAGCTTTATAATAAATAAAATAGATATGTGAGATTCAATAGGATCATATAGGACAGGTTGTTAAATAGCATATGAAATGCATTCTAAAGGGAAATGAAAATTAAGGTCACATAATCATAGTTTTTGCTTTAATAATAGATCTAGAGGTTGTCACTAAAGCAGGACTAGGTTGCACAAATCTCAATTAAATGTAAGCATCAATTAAAACTTAATTTACACTTGTAAGTATTTGAAATGTACAAGAAATTAATTTACACTTAAAGGTTTAATCAAGACTTAAATTTAATTGAGCTTTGTACAACCCAGCCCAGGTTTGACTGTATCATAAATGGATAGATTATTTATGTACTTGTTGTGTCCTATATAAATGTATAGTATAAATTAAATCTATTATTAGATAACAAAAACACAGAATATATTCTAATTTATAACCTATCAATTCCTAGGTCAAATATTTGTTCCAGATTCTGACTAGAAATAGAATCATGTCAAATGGAATCAATTAGATTTAAATGAAACCTTTACCTCTAGGCTCTAAATGAAATATGGTTGAAAGCACAGGCGCTCGTGTCACGGAATTACCATCCCCCTTTTTTACCTTTCTGTTTACATATTTATTTTCAATAAAATTTCTTTATTTCTTTATTACAAAATGTATTTCATCACTTTTCCCTTATTTTAACTTGTCTGTGTTCATATTCATACAATCTTATGCTAACAGCAACCTACATGTGTCGACCCTACTTTTTGTATATTAATTATCCACAAGGCAAGAAACTAGAAAGTAGAGGATGCTGACCATGCCTTTGCATGACTGTACCATGTGTTTGAGGGCATATTCTTGTGTGCCCTTTTTCTCTTTCTTGTTTTTTACAATGCATTGTAAATGAACTATTACATAATCTGTATTTACATTAGTGTTCTTAAAAAGTTTTTTTGAAAAAAGAAGAATGTGTACATATAGAACATGAAGTCCCCGCTTCCAGCTAGGGGTAAATAGGGTATAAATCTACAATGGAATAATGAAGTCCCTGCTTCCAGCTAGGGTAAACAGGGGTATAAATCTACAATGGAATAATGAAGTCCCTGCTTCCAGCTAGGGTAAACAGGGGTATAAATCTACAATGGAATAATGAAGTCCCTGCTCCCAGCTAGGGTAAACAGGGTATAAATCTACAATGGAATAATGAAGTCCCTGCTTCCAGCTAGGGTAAACAGGGTATAAACCCACAATGGAATTATGAAGTCCCTGCTTCCGGCTAGGGTAAACAGGGTATAAATCTACAATGGAATAATGAAGTCTCTGCTTCCAGCTTGGGTAAACAGGGTATAAATCTACAACAGAATAATGAAGTCCCTGCTTCCAGCTAGGGTAAACAGGGCATAAATCCACAACGGAATAATGAAGTCCCTGCTTCCAGCTAGGGTAAACAGGGTATACATCTATAATGGAATAATGAAGTCCCTGCTTCCAGCTAGGGTAAACAGGGGTATAAATCTACAATGGAATAATGAAGTCCCTGCTTCCAGCTAGGGTAAACAGGGGTATAAATCTACAACAGAATAATGAAGTCCCTGCTTCCAGCTAGGGTAAACAGGGTATAAATCCACAATGCCAATGGAATAATGAAGTCCCTGCTTCCAGCTAGGGTAAACAGGGTATAAATCCACAATGGAATAATGAAGTCCCTGCTTCCAGCTAGGGTAAACAGGGTATAAATCCACAATGGAATAATGAAGTCCCTACTTCCAGCTTGGGTAAACAGGGTATAAACCCACAATGGAATAATGAAGTCCCTGCTTCCAGCTAGGGTAAACAGGGCATAAATCCACAATGGAATAATGAAGTCCCTGCTTCCAGCTAGGGTAAACAGGGGTATAAATCTACAATGGAATAATGAAGTCCCTGCTTCCAGCTAGGGTAAACAGGGGTTTAAATCTACAATGGAATAATGAAGTCCCTGCTTCCAGCTAGGGTAAACAGGGGTATAAATCTACAATGGAATAATGAAGTCTCTGCTTCCAGCAAGGGTAAACAGGGTATAAATCCACAATGGAATAATGAAGTCCCTGCTTCCAGCTAGGGTAAACAGGGTATAAATCTAGAACGGAATAATGAAGTACCTGCTTCCAGCTAGGGTAAATAGGGTATAAATCTACAACAGAATAATGAAGTCCCTGCTTCCAGCTAGGGTAAACAGGGTATAAATATACAACGGAATAATGAAGTCCCTGCTTCCAGCTAGGGTAAACAGGGCATAAATCCACAACGGAATAATGAAGTCCCTGCTTCCAGCTAGGGGTAAAGAGGGTATAAATCCACAATGGAATTATGAAGTCCCTGCTTCCAGCTAGGGTAAACGGGGTATAAATCTACAATGGAATAATGAAGTCCCTGCTTCCAGCTAGGGCAAACAGGGTATAAATCCACAATGGAATAATGAAGTCCCTGCTTCCAGCTAGGGTAAACAGGGGTATAAATCTACAACAGAATAATGAAGTCCCTGCTTCCAGCTAGGGTAAACAGGGCATAAATCTACAACGGAATAATGAAGTCCCTGCTTCCAGCTAGGGTAAACAGGGTATAAATCTACAACGGAATAATGAAGTCCCTGCTTCCAGCTAGGGTAAACAGGGGTATAAATCTACAATGGAATAATGAAGTCCCTGCTTCTAGCTAGGGTAAACAGGGGTGTAAATCCACAATGGAATAATGAAGTCCCTGCTTCCAGCTAGGGTAAACAGGGGAATAAATCTACAATGGAATAATGAAGTCCCTGCTTCCAGCTAGGGTAAACAGGGGTATAAATCTACAACGGAATAATGAAGTCCCTGCTTCCAGCTAGGGTAAACAGGATATAAATCCACAATGGAATAATGAAGTCCCTTCTTCCAGCTAGGGTAAACAGGGGTACAAATCTACAACGGAATAATGAAGTCCCTGCTTCTAGCTAGGGTAAACAGGGGTATAAATCTACAACGGAATAAGTGGGCAAGTCTAAAATTAAACTTTAGTTTCTTTTTAAGGTCCTTGACCATGTGTATACATTTAAAATTATTTGCTTAAGTGGAACTCAAGTTATTGACTGGAAAACAAATGGGAAAAGACAGACAATGGTAAAATTTAATGCCTCCCCTCCCCAGATGCCAAGTGACAGGGGCATGATAATCTTTTTTCATAATGTGGTACATTTTGTATAGAAATTCAGGGTT
>MJUT01053307.1:191063-201951 GCA_002080005.1 Gigantidas platifrons
CATCTTATTAATTATCAACATTGTTTACGGAGTTTGTCGAATCGTCATTAAATCAGTACAACAATGCACTTATTTCTTATATTTTGTGAATTTTAGTCAGTGTTAATTACATGTATGAACAACGAACCATGCAAGTTGGCAGTTAATAAGCGACAAAATACAAATAAGTAATCAATGGTAATTTTCATTCTCAAAAGGCGGAAAGTGGTTCGATCAGCTGTTTAATGTGAAATATTTACCTCTATTTCATCATTTTAAAGCTATTTACCAATTTCCAAAACATATTTTTTGGGTCAAAATCGTAGCTAATGCCCCTTTAACTTTGAATGTGACATCTTAAGGTGCATTTTTCAATTCTGTTTTATTATTTTTTTTGTGTGTTAAATTGTAAAACAAATTAAAACTTTTTGTTGGTCAATTTCTTTATAGGAATCTGTAGTGAAGATCATCGGAAAAGGAATTTAAGTTTTATCAAATTAAAACTTCTGAATATCTGAATTTCTTTATCTGAAGAAAAAAAGTTTCATGAGGAGCCATAAGATAACAACTGAAGCATGTTTATCTAATCCAATTATGAATACTGATTAATCGTAACTAGTGTAAACAACCGATTGTTGTACTTTCATAATGGCGGACGATGGTAACGCCAACTATTGTCCACGAACGATAACTAGGTAATCACCGATTTCTGAAAACGTCTATAGTGTGTTGGTACAAGACTTTATCAGGTCTTGACTGTTGCGTGAACAAACCACATCACAACTCGTCGCTGTCGCAAGTCGTAGTGATACTGGTAAGGTTCATAAAACAGGCTCCACTTGATACAAAGTCTTGTACCACAACACTATGTAGTATGTAATGGGTATTTATCACATTTATAGTTTATTTGTTGATGGACTCCCTATTTTGACATTATATTAAGTCTGAGCTGATCAGGGTTCTTTAGGTTACATGTACAAGTACATATTAATTGACAAGCATGATATGAAAAATATTCCTTGATTTCAATGTATAACTATAGCTTCGAGACATTATGCCGACATTGCCTTGACAATGCAAACATACTACTGAACATGTTTTGCTCAATGTAGACTTTTCACCACATCCCCTATCTTAAGCTTTGTCTTTGATGTGATCTTTGAGAAATTCCATTCTCGCAAAACAAAGCAATATAGTGTGTATCTCTGAAGGATAAACCAAGAAGGTGGAAGTTTTAACACCAGACAAGTGCAGTTATTTATGCTGTGCATGATGATGATTCTAAGGATAAAATTACCATTTTAAATTACTTGATTTTCCATTCAGCCCTGGAGTTCTGTTATCAAAAAAAATGTTGATACAAATGTACAAGAAAGCAGATTTACTATACAATGAATATTACAGCATTGAGCAAGAATTTCACTATAAGATACATGTAATTAAAAGAAAAAGATTTTGAGAAAGTGTGAAACTAGAAATATTAGCATTTGCAACGATAAGCTACCTGCGTACAAGGTAAGCCAGTATTGCCTGTAAATCCTGTTGTTCCTCGTCACTGCCAGTTCTTTGTCTTGTTGAAGTATTATTAGTACTTGGTGGACAATCAGATCCCCCTTGAGCTCCTAATAGATCCGTTTCAGGCTCACTACTTGTGCTCATAGTTCTACTCCTCCTTGAATTACTCGAACCCATCAACACATTTTGTCTTTAAATCACTACTTCTTGAATTTTGAGTTACCATAATACAGGTCAATATCAGGTACATGGATATGATAACAAATGGTTTTCACAAACTGACACAGTGACACAATATTATTGAAAATTATGTAACAATAGTGGAAAAATAAACAGATTTCTTACTTCCTGAATATAAAATGTTACGTCTCGAAATAAAATTAATACTTCCCAAGTTGCACTTCATTCATAGAAATGCTTTTTAAATGAAATAATTAGATTGACTCCATCAAGGTAACAGACAATACGTATAAAGTTATGTTCCAGTTGTTGACCGATATCTCAAAAATTAAACCGGAACAAAACAAACTTATGATTTCCGCTGTTCGGCATAATTTTCGTTTCTAAAAGAAAGAGAGGTCCGAATGAATGGAGCAGATGACGGATGATGTGGAAGTAAATTTGATTGTCACAATGTGTATGACAAGCATTAAGAGATGCAAACGAACTGTTATATCTTTCCACTGCATGTTATGTTATTTTTTCTAAGGTGCTTGATTTATGCTAAAGAACTGGTTCTAATTTCACCAAGAATGAATATACACTACTTGAGTACAGTCACCTACATTTTGTACACTGCTACATTTTTGTACATACTAGTCAGTGTCACGTGTAATTTTTATAGTGATAAACAGGGGCGGATCCAGAGACTCTCCTGTTGACGGGGGTGGGGCTCAGATATGGAGCAATATTTTCAATAATTGATGGAACCAACTGTAGTCCCAAAGCGGTTCTGGCGTGTAGGTCGGTACCTAATCCTTGTTTTGATTTCATTTAGCGTATTATAGAGAAAAGGTACAGCTATATACTTCTAAAGTAGTCTTCCGGACTCTCTGCTTCTCAACATTATCTCTCATTATTTCTCTCCCGCATATTCTAGGTACCGTTTTTTAACCTCTATGTCTAGCGGTTCACAGATTTTAGCACTCCTCTCAAAACACTGGTGGTTGAATTTGTTTAACATTTGTTCTGTAGTCTAGTGAGCTCTGAATTAAATTTACGCTTTTTAAGGCTCTGTCTATGTCGAGTGATCTCTCTTGTAATGATCTGCCGAGCCCTTTCTTAAAAGCCAGGCACATTTGAACAATAACAATATGGTTACGACAAGATCAAAGTTGCAAATGGAATACAACAAAGAAGTTACATCAGCTTCTTCTGGTCTGGTGTATGTGTGTTTTGGCAGTTTTGTAAAGTGCTCAAGGGTCTGACCAATAGCAGGGAAACAAATCTAATTTAAGTCTATTTTATTTCTAATTAATTTTAATTATTTTATATGTATTTATATTTTCATTTAGAGTTTAAAATATGCTGTATTCATATATTTTCAAAACGGAAACTCGTGTAATTTTTTTTTGAAAAATAAATGATATTTAAAAAATAATTTCCTTGAAAGAGCCTCAATTTACAGGTGTTGGTGGTTATATTCCTATATGAAATTGTGACACTAGACATGTTTATATAACGGTTTAAGACAATACAACAACAATGTACCTGATTTATTGGCTGAAGCCCCCAAAGAATCTGCCACTGATAAACACATGGAAAGACAAACTTTCATATTCTACTATATTAAATATATTGTTTTAGAATAAACATAACATCATTTATTGCATTCTAACTGTAATTTTAATTTCAGAACATTTGTATAAGGAAAATATATCTATAAATGTATATGTAAATCTGTCTTCAAATTTCCCTGGTTACTTTTTAGGGAATTCAAGTCACTTCGCACCTGGTCATATTGTCACCTAAGACAGTCATTTAGGCACTAGTTCAATCGACACCTGGTCAAATCGGCACCTGTGTTGTATATAACAATAACTTGAATAAGACAGTCATTTCGGCCCTAGTTAAATCGACACCTGGTCAAATCGGCACCTATGTATAATTAATGTTTTTTATTTAGTACATTTGAAAATCATCATTTTATTGATATTTTAGTGTTTAATATTTGAATGTATATATGTATGTGAGTGAATGAATATTTGCGATAATCAAACATAATTAAATGATACCACAATTATGACACTTTTATAATCACACCTATCATTAGTTCGTTATTTCAATTCATTTCAATATTTTATTGGAATGAGCACAACAGAGGCGTGATCCAAACTACAAACATACAGTTACAGTATATCATTAACATATTGGAAATAAACAAACATAAAGACTGAATCATTGAGAACAATTTAAAGCAGGGTGGTCGCGTATGCATATCTAAAGCTTGATACAACTACATATGTACACAAATAGATTTTAGATGTTTTGGGGAAACAGGGTTAATAGTTTTATCATTTCTTCATCTAGAATATCAGTCGGTGGTAAGACCTTTTAGTAAATTCCAAATTTTGATCTTATACTACTATACTGAGGGCATTGAAATAAAAAAATGTATTTGGTCTTCTACTAGATGTTTACAATACTTGCAAGTTCTTTGATCAGAAGGAGTTACTGGTTTGGTATACCTTCCAGTTTCTATGGCTAATGAATGAGCACTTATTCTTATTTTAGTTAATTCATTCCTCAAAGTTTTAGGAATATCGTAATCTAAATATCCAGGCTGTTTGAATTCCGTAAAAATTTTGCGATAGAATTTAAGTTTGCCTGAGCCACAGTTCTTAATATTAGAGATCTCAGTTTCTATTTTTACTTTGTAATAATTTTCGAGTTTTTGTTTAAATAGAAATGTAGAAATGTTTAATGATGATAATCCAATGAGTTTCGATACTTCATTAATTTTATTTACCCAAGAGTTTTCCTTATTTGTGAGTGTCTTGTCAACCTCATAAGCAGCTTTAAGGATATCATACTGACCACCTGTCTGTCCATCGATCTTGCAAAACCATGTATAGTATCTAATCACTTAATTTTAATTGGAAGAGTTTCTAGTTCACATCTTGTTGCTAAATTGGAAGACTTGCCATGAACACCAAGAATGTTTTTTAAGATCATATTTTGCATTTTTTCAAACTGAATCTTGTATTGTCAAGGGTGTCAAAGTTTGACTTAAAATCAGATATATCCAAACTTCAGTATAAACAATGATTGAATCCATCAAATTAAGCAAATTACGTGAATTGATTTGTTTAATTTAATTATTTATTCGAAAATAAATTACCCCTAAAAGTATATCTGTTTCCAATACAAAATCATTTGAAAATAAAAATATTTATATTTTGGTGTAAAATAATTTAAAAAAAACCAACCTCTTATCAGTATTGCATACGATGCTGCAATCATTGACACTGCTCACATTGAAGTACCGTGCAAGATTATCAAGGACGAACCTAGTTTGCACACTGTATGCAGCTGTCATCTGACATTTTTTGGAAGTTTATCTAACCCTACTTTTTTTTTATATTTATATAGATATTTTATTATTACTATGTTTTTTAATACTTATAAGTTATGCCGAATTGACCAAACATAAGGTGCCTATATGTCTAGGTCATTTGAGTAAGTACTGATTTGACTATTTAGATAGGTGCAGAAGTGACCAGGTGCTGATTTGACCTGATACCCTTTTTAGGATTTGATACTTTTGAGTGAGTGAGTGATTGTTGTTTAATGCCAACTGAAACAACAATGCTTTAAAATGAGTGTGAATATTTTATATAAAATTTTAATTTATAAATCACAGGAGATTGTTGACTAGTATGTATGTTGCCATTCTTGCATAAACACATATCAAAAAGGTTCAACATTTTTTTTTCCTGGTCGCTTCAAGTTCAAGTCCTATTTATGTTGTTAAATGCTTATAATATTGAGTTAGGAACCAGTGTAACAGTACAGCATATTACAAGTCCCAAAAAGGCAATCTCCCCAATCATATTTGATTCCGGGACCTTTCGTAAACCAATGATCTACCAACAGAGCTCAGAGAGATTTACACTAACAGGGTGAAGTGTGGTTATGAACCTGCTACTGTTCCGATAAATTATAATCTTAGGTAGAGGAGCATGCATAGTTTTACATACTAGTACCCAAAACAAAGCAAAGGGACCACCTTGATTGAAAAATTCTACATTTATCTGCACATTATTTAACATTATCATACATATATGATTTATTTTAGTGGTACAATTTCAATTCACATAATAAAGAGGAGCATGGTTGGCAGAGTATTTAAGGTCATTGACTTGTGACCACAAACCTTGAACAAGACTTTACTTAGTATCACACCTGATACTCACCTGAAGTATTAAGGTTTCTAGACTTCTACAACTTAATAGCTGATGGTAGCGATATTGTAGAAAATTGCTGAATGTGATCCTAAACACCAATAGCTTCAACTTGACCTTCAAGAGATGTATATTTCAAGTTTAATTTTTTCTTTTTTTTTATTTTAGTGGAACATATTTTCAAATACAAAGCCAACCAATAGATGAATTAAATAATATAATCCAGACTTATCTGACTAGTCATAATTCTAAGCAGCATAGTCATCGTCACACAAGAGAATGCCAACATGTTAGATATGGAAATGTTACCAGAACGAAGCATAGAGTACATGGGTATAAAAGTAAAAATGTCGTCCAACCTGTAGCCAAGACTCGCCATGCTATTGTACCTGAAGGATCGTTTTACAATAAACAAGACAATCAAGTTCACTTCACCATTGTAAATAATCCTCTGAGTACTGTATCTGTATTAGAGCCTGGCAGTATAGGAGGCTGTGAGGATCAAATGAGATCTACAGTCGTGGAGTCTGCAAAACAGAAAAATTGTTTAGTTGCCATAAATGCTGGTTTCTTCAATACACATAATGGATCATGTCTTGGTAGTGTATAAATATATATATAAAATTACCCCATCCTTATCTATTCTAATATAGGTTGATAAACAGTATCAAAGATAAATTTGGTAAAACATTACTATTTCTAAGGAAATTCATTCCAAGAGGTTATGGTGTTTTAATGCCACTTTCAACAATATTTCAGTTTTATTGTGGCAGTCAGTTTTAATGCTAGAGGAAACCGGAATACCCTGATAAAACCGCAGACCTGTCGCAAGTCACTGACAAACTTTATCACATAATGTTGTATCGAGTACATCTCGTCTGAGCGGAATATCATTCCAATAGACCATTTGTAGGTTTCTGACTTTATTCTAAGATTATAAGTTTTTACATGTTTATTTAGGGGTAATTTCTTTTTAAGGCAAAAAGGGTCCCATTTACTGTAAAATTCTATGAAAATATCAAATTATTCCTACAATCTCTACAACATTTTAATGATGTAACAATGGAATTTTCCATTTGCCATAAAATTATCCTTATTTTTTACAAGGTTCAGATATCTACAAATTATATGATATTTATCAGGGCTTAAGTTTGGGGCATTTTCTAGGCCATTTGCCTAAAGATTTTGAAAATGACCTGAACTTTGAAGACTTTTAGGACAAATATTTACCGGTAGCTAAGTAGAATGACTGATAAGAAATACTGCTTTAAGGACAATTGTCCTTAACATTATTAGGTCTAACAAAAACCCTGTTTATATTCAAATTCTTTGTCCTCTCTGTTGCTTATGGATACGATTTTGCCTGTCGTAAGGGAAATAACTCCTGTAAAGATGCATAATTTTAGAATCAAATCAGGACTGTGCAAAAGGTCTATTCGATTTCAAAGAATTAAAAATCAGATTGATGTACCTAAGTGTTGTGTGATTTACTCCACTACCAGCTGCTGAGGAAAAATCCATGCTTTTTTGTTTTTGTAAGACAAATGCACCTGTTCGTTAAGGGGTTAGGGTTATGGTATTTAATGTCACTTTCAACAATATTTCAGTTATATTGTGACGGTCAGTTTTACTAGTAGAGGAAATCGGAGTACCTGGAGAAAACCACCGTCCTGTCATAAGTTACTGACAAACGTTATCAACATGAACGAGATTCGAATTCACAACTTCAGTGGTGATAGCACTGATAGGTACTGATTGCATAGATAAGTGTTAATCCAACTACCATGTGATCACGACCACGACAGCCCCTGTTAATTATGAAGACAACTAGTTTTTATTTGATAATATCCTCCCAGTAAACATACCAACCATATGAGAAAAGAAATTACATCTTAATAAAGCCTTTTGGCACAAAATAATGTCATTGCTAACAGAATTCTATGGTTTTATGCATCTACATATAAGAACGTCTTTCAAGACATTGTTTAATTTTTTCTTCCAGGTAATGTGATCAGTGATGGAAGATTGGTTTTAAACTCTGAAGGAGTACAGAATGCACATTTTGGAATTACAAAGGATGGTCATTTATTTATTGGGTAATGTATAAACATCTGAATGGAGTTTAAACAAGTACTTTCACACATATAACTTATGAGAAATGCAAGCATTCAAGTTTTAAATGTTTTGTGAAACTGCAGGTGCTAAACATACAAGGGGCTCACTGGAACCTGTATCAATCACCTGGTTATTCATGCAATTTGTGTTCAATCAAGTCTAGTTTTTGATAAAAAAAAAACAAAAAACCAAAAAAACCCATATATTTAAACCATTAATATTAGACTTTAGATTAAAAATATTAGACTTTAGATTAAAAAGCAATTAAAATGTGGCCTTTGATTTGTCCCCTCATATTTTGCAAGAAATCTGTTGAACTAGTACTTCAAACAGGAATTTTGCAAAGCAATTTGTTGAAAAAACTGCATACAAAAAAGACTTAAAAAATAAAAAAGTTGTCATTTTGGGCATTGATTCATTTTGGCTCTGTTTGACTCTTTGTATCTCAGAATCTATAAGAATTGGATCAGATTTGTTTGTTAAGTGCATGCAGGAAATTTCATTATGAATCTATGAAAAAGATCAGACAAAGTAAAAAAACTCAACATTTTAACCCCCTTATATCGTGATTCTCTCGGCCTTAACAATAAGTCTTTGTAAAGAGAGATATCAATTTGTCATGTTGTTTAATTTGTCTTTCAGTTATTTATCAGAGATAGATCTTATTGCTGAGCAGTTCAATCAATTAGTAGGAGGAGTGATTTGGATCATAAGAGATGGAAAACAATACATAACTGAAAGTTTGAAAATTGAATGTCAAGATACAGAGGAGACAGGTAAATTTATAGATGAATATATAAGGGTAGGGTTATGGTGTTTAACAATATTTCAGTTTATAACGTGGTGGTCAGTTTTATTGATGGAGGAAACAGGAGTACCCAGAGAAAACTACCGACCTATCGCAAGTCACCGACAAACTTTATCACATAATGTTATATCGAGTATGCCACACCATGAGCAGGATTCAAACTCACGACTTTATTGGTGATAGGCACTGATTACACATGTAGTTGTAAATCCAACTACCATACAATTGCGACCATGACGGCTGCTACACAAAAGTTGTTTAGTACAGTTGAATCTCATTGAATCCCACTCATGGCAAGGTGTACACGATATAATAGTATATGATGAAGTTTGTCAATGACTTGCAGCAGGTCGGTGGTTTCCTGCACCAATAAAACTGACCACCACAATATAACTGAAATATTTTTGAAAGTGGTGTTAAACACCATAGCCCTAACCCACATTTGTGTAAAGGAGCTAAAAAAAATTTATCTTTTATAGAACTGTTTACTTCAACAGATTATCATATTTTGTAATGATTCTAATGCAGTAATAAATTTATTTGTTTGAATTGTATGAAAAAAATCACATAAAACAACATTAGATGAATTAAATATATTACAGTGAAATCTGTATAGGGACAAACTGGTTTGTTCTGAATATACAGGTGATTGAATTAGACAGGTAAAACTTTTTGATTTTTCATATATATATTTGGACTTAATTTGGTTTGTACATGGTTACAGTTATTTCCTGGTTCAGTTTACATGGGGTAACAGTTTATTCAGGGTCAGTTTACACAGGGTAAAAGTTTATTCAGGGTTCAGTTTACACAGGTAACTGTTTATTCAGGGTTCAGTTTACACAGGGTATTAGTTTATTCAGAGTTAGGTTTACACAGTGTAATAGATTATTCAGGGTTCAGTTTACACAGGGTAACAGTTTATTCAGGGTTCAGTTTACACGGGGTAACAGTTTACACAGGGTAACAGTTTACACAGGGTTACAGTTTATTCAGGGTTCAGTTTACACAGGGTTACAGTTTATTCAGGGTTCAGTTTACACAGGGTAACAGTTTACACAGGGTTACAGTTTATTCAGGGTTCAGTTTACACAGGGTAACAGTTTACACGGGGTAACAGTTTACACAGAGTTACAGTTTATTCAGGGTTCAGTTTACACAGGGTAACAGTTTATTCAGAGTTTAGTTTAGGCAGGGTAACAGTTTACACAGGGTTACAGTTTACACAGGGTAACAGTTTACACAGGGTAACAGTTTATTCAGGGTTCAGTTTACACAGGGTAACAGTTTATTCAGAGTTTAGTTTAGGCAGGGTAACAGTTTACACAGGGTAACAGTTTATTCAAGTAACAGTTTATTCAGAGTTTAGTTTAGGCAGGTTTCACTACAGTTTCCTATTGTAATCAGGTTGATTATAATGAAATTGTTAAATTAATTACAATGTGTATTTAAAAGTATCAATTTTTAGACTGATCAATAGCCTTGATAAATTCTACAATGTGATCTATAGAAAATATTGACCCTGATAAAAAGAATAGGTAAACAGGTTGCTGAT
The DNA here is from genome assembly GCA_002080005.1 of Gigantidas platifrons. Lineage (NCBI taxonomy): Eukaryota > Metazoa > Mollusca > Bivalvia > Mytilida > Modiolidae > Gigantidas > Gigantidas platifrons. Next base: position 201,439 of record MJUT01053307.1, read on the forward strand.
ATCTATAACAAGACAATATATATGTAAACAGCTTGTGTGAAGGGCAGTCAGGTCTATCACCTTGTATTCTGTTTTTGAATATATAATTTGTTATACATGTATGACCTTGTAGATACATTTATTTCTTCTCTATAATATAGTATTCTATCATTATCTTCAGTTTTGCTTTGTTTTAATATCGAACCCTTCACAGATCCATAATTGATTAAAACAACATTGTCTATTGTAATAATTTCCAGTTTTATGAGTTATAGCCAGGTGAAAGCATTAATCAGGTATTGTCCTAAACCGTTTAGTGTCTAGTGTCATAATTGTCCCCCGCCTCCCAAGCGGAGCGGGGGATATAGAAATGCTGGGCGTCCGTCCGGATATATTGTAAGCACTCTCAGATTTGTATTTGTTGACCAATGGATTTCAAACTTACACACAGGTATTATATTAAGAATCTCTAGCTTAAGTTCGAAACTGGGCAAAATTCGAAAGTAAAATTCTTGTAAAATCATGTTTTTTTTT
>MJUT01053307.1:203349-219670 GCA_002080005.1 Gigantidas platifrons
GGGGTCATACCCCACCCCCTACCTGAAGTGAACTTTTTAATGGTTGAGACCCCCACCCCTAAACCATATATATTTATGATCAGGGTGACTAGGCAAATTAAATGCCTTATATCTTTGGTCCTGGGGGGTCATACCCCACCCCCTACCTGAAGTGAACTTTTTAATGGTTGAGATCCCCACCTCTAAGCCATATATATTTATGATCAGGGTGAATAGGCAAATTAAATGCCTTATAGCTCAGGCACTGGGGGGGTCATACCCCACCCCCTACCTGAAGTGAACTTTTTAATGGTTGAGATCCCCACCCCTAAGCCATATATATTTATTTTCAGGGTGAATAGACTAATTAAATGCCCAAAGATTTTGACTTGCAACTCGGCTGTTGCATCTCGGATGCTTTCTCGATTTTATAAATATATCACATGGATAACATTACACTCACATTACACCTCTTTCTATTGCGGCGGGGGACACATGGCTACGTGTTGCAATCTTGTTACATATAGGTATAGCCACCAACACCTGTAAATTGAAGCTCTATGAAGGAAATTCTTATTTAAATGTCATTTATTTTACAATTAAGGATTGATCTCAATTTTTTTTCGGTTCATGAAGAAATAAACTCAAAAATATGGTACACACTGTGTAACCCACACTCAACATGTGACTTCTGGTTAAAAATTTTTATCTATGACATGATGGATAAAAAATTCTATCCAATCAAATTCAAGCATTTGCTACAAATTTATTTATATGACATTAAAGGCATATGTTGCTATACTTTTTTTTTAAATAACAAAAAAAATAAAAAAAATATTGAGTTACTGTTTTTGAATATATATGAATACAGCATATTTTAAAGTCTAAATGAAAATATAAATTTATATAAAATAATGAAAATATATTAGAAAAATAATAGATTTATTCGATTTTTTTCCTGTTGTTGTTCAAACCCTTTATCATGAGCACCCAGAGCCGCTTTGGGGCTTCAGTCAGAAGAGTCTCTGGGTCCACCCCTGGATGTTCATGTTGTTTAATAGTAATGCACAGGTAGAACTAGTGGAGTAGGAGCTGCTTACCCTTCCATACCACCTGATTTCACCCTCATTTATCAGTGGGGTTTGTGTGTAGTATAATTTTATGTGGACCATAGTGTGTCTTTTTTGCCATTGTATTGTTCTGTCCTTCTTTGAATTATGGCTTCTGATTATCCCTGTGGTATCTTCAGACTTTTCCTCAGACATTGATTACATAATACCCATTATATTTATTATTATCTATATTTTACATGGTTTAGGAACTCTACAAACATTTGCCTTAGTGAAGTCAGCCAGAACTGCTGTAGGACATGACAAAGATGGCCGTGTTTTAATCATGCAAGTGGATGGCAAGACAGATCGCAATGGGTAATGTGTTTAATGTCAACGAAGTATTTAGTCTTCTGTTATATCTTGTTCAGTTCACCTGACGTAAAGGAACACATGTGAACTTTAGCCATCACCTGGCAACCATCATCCATTTGTCAACCGTTGCATGTCATAAACTTTTCACATTTAAATATTCTCCTCTGAAACTACTGTGCAAAATATATGGATAAATTTTTGTTTGTTAATATCAAACTGACTGAAAATGAGATTTTTGTTTAAACTGTATTTCATGGTTTTAATATTCATTTGTTACTTAATTGTAATTAAAAATGGACTCTGAATTTTGAGGTTTTGAAAGTAATTAAAATTAATGTAAATATAATTACAGTAGAGTTGAACATCATTGTACAGTCAACCCTGTCTTAAAGACCATTTTATTAAGCAAAACCCTAGTTAAAGAACCTTCGTTTTCAGTGTCAATTCTAGTACATTTTGACCTTCATTAAGAGACCACCTGTATTAAAAGAACACCCTTTCCCTCTCCTTTGAGTAATGACTTAAGGCAGATTTCTCTGTATATAAGTGGAAGGAACAGACATCAATGAATTAGGCTAGTATTTTAGGTTATCCAGGGTAACCTAGGCTAACAACTTAAACATTACATTGCAACATTATAGGAACGTTAGTAGTCAGAGGATCTGAACCTAGATATTAAGGGATCAAATCTCACAGGTTCACAATTTCGGTTTATGGTGTTTAACGCCACTTTCAACAATATTTCAGTTACATCGCGACAGTCAGTTTTATTGGTGGAGGAAACCGGAGAAAACCACCGACCAGTCGCAAGTCACTGACAAACTTTATCGCATAATGTTGCATAGAGTACACCTAGCCATGAACGAGGTTCGAATTCACAACTTAAGTTGTGATAGGCACTGATTGCACCGGTAGTTGTAGATCCAACTACCATGCTTTCACAACCACGACGGCCCCAATTTTGTTATGCAAAAATGCTGTATAGTTACATCATCAACCCAACTATATAAATAAACCTGATGCTGAGGAAGTATATGTCACGTTAGAATTGTCAAGGGTATGATTATTCAATCAGCTGGCAATTTAACAACTATACATAGATATAGACATAGAAGGAGAAATTCTAAATGTTTTGATTAATTTTGTATTTATGTTTTTTATAGAATGACATTGTATGAATTTGCTGATATTTTGTTGGACTATGGGTTTGTCAATGCTGTTAACTTAGATGGAGGTGGTTCATCTACATATGTTGTAAATGGAACACTGGTTAACTATCCTACTGATCAGTGGTTAGTATTATAACTTATTATATTGTATAACTAATCAACATAAATTTAACATCAGGTAATGCTTTCTTAAGGCTGAACATTTTATGTAAAACTGTAAAATTTAGTTATATCTTTGAAAGTTTTGGTCATTATTATACAATTAATGACTTTTAATGAGGTGGATACTAGGATTTATTAACCTATGAATATTATATTTACCGAGGCCAGGGGCCGAGGTTAATATATTATTCTTGGGTTAATAAATCCTGGTATCCATTGAATTGAAAGTCATTAATTGTTTTATTATATGACACATTTTATATGTTTCTTTCACCCTTAAAATAAGCTTTTATCACAACGTTTTCTTTGGTTTAGCTTTGTGCAAAAGTTACGTTACATCACACGAGGTGAATATAACGTTTTATCAAAGAACGTTACTAGGGATGTCAGCCAATCAGAAAAGACATTATCTGAAGTCATATAATAAAGTTAATTGTACACAATTAAAAATATCTATATATATATACAGTGGAACCTGTCTAATATGACACACCCAGGGACCAGAGAAATGTATCGGATTGCAGAGGATGTCAGAATACTCGGGTTTTATTTTAGTTAACAGAAATACTTTGGAACCATAAATTTTTGTCAGATGTCACATGATGTCGGAAAACTTAGGTATCTTATTGCACAAGTTCCACTGTATATAGTAAAACGTGCCTGAATGGTCACCTTAATTATCTGTCACATGCTGTAATTGGCCAGATTAAAACCCTCCGGACCAGATCTAAACATTATTTTATTCTCAAATAAGCGGTCAACAATCACTCTAAGTTTATCCCATTGTATCAGGTTACTTAAGTATCAGTATTTAACAAATTAAAAAATCATCTGTAATTAACTTTCGAGGTATTCTTGATACATGGTTGGACCAATTAAGTCATCAAATTATTGAAAAATTAACTGAATTAACAATAAATCGCTATAAAAACACAGCAGCATTTCAAAGTGGATACCATTTTTTCCAATAAATCTCCTCCCTGTAACAGTAATACTGGACTGGACTAGAACAGACAGTCTGGATCGACCTATCTTAAATAAGCGGTTAGTTGTTATACTCCTTTGTTTCAAAAGCGACTTGAATACAAGTAATTGTACATTTTGTATATGATTTATAAGTAAATATTATTTATAGGTCGGGTCTAGGACATAAGCCCCTGGACAAAAGCCCCCCGACAAAAAGCCCCCCAATAATGAATATTTATATATTGGTATCTTTGCACACATTTTAGGCTTGTTGTACTTCTATTTATGGGTTAACATTATTTTAAGTTATTATTGGAACTTGAAGATATCATAAACAATTGAAATATTTGTTTAAGAATTATAATAACCCTCATAAAAAAAGTAAAAATATAATAATAAAATTGTTTTATCTTAAGAAAATCATTATAGTATATCAAACAGGATGAGAAAATAACTTACTCATTATTTTTAATAACTTCAAAGGTTTATCAATAAAAACAATTCCTGATTAATATCAATAAAACAATTAAACAGTTTTTGTTATTTATACTTTCTAAATGACCATAACAATGAAAAATTATGTTTTTGAAATATTTTATTTTTTTGTATTAATTCCCCCACTCCTCCTTTTTGATAGGAGTGAGTTTTGATCAATATCAACATCAGAATAAAAAGAAATGTTATAAGATTCCATGATTATTTCATTATGGGAGGCTTTTATCCTAGGGGGGGGCTTTTGTCCTGTTCCCTTATAGGTCATACAAAGTATCTAAAGCAGCCCTAGATTTTAGAAAAGCACTTCTCTAATGTCTTAATTCAAGGTCTTTTATCTGGGATATTTGCTATTGATTTGGTTTTTTTCTTCTTTCAGTACAGATAACAAGAAATTCAACTGTGCAAGAAATGTGTCCACCATTTTATGTGTTCATGAAGCTGAATGCTCTCCCTTTGATTGTTCAGGCCATGGGACATGTAAAGGAGGAGTTTGTCAGTGTGATAACAACTGGCAAGGACCATCCTGTGATCACCTCAGTTGTCAAGACCAATGCTCAAACCATGGAACTTGTACAAATGGTATTAAATTTTTTTTTCCGTTGTAGTTTTTAGCCTGACTTATCGAAGAAAAAAAGTCGAGCTATTGTCGTCACTCAGGCGTCAGCGTCTGCATCTGGGTCGGTTAAGTTTTTTGTCGAGTCCATTTCTCAAAAACTATCAAAGGTATCCATTTGAAACTTTGAATACTTGTTCACTATCAAAAGAGTAACCAATTACAACAAGGTAGATGATCCTGTGATTTGTATATCCAGAGTTATCTGCCCTTGTTTCGACAAAGTACATAGAAATTTGGGATATTTTTTTAGTATAATTAAAGTTATTAACTTGAAACTCAATACACTTGTAGAAAGTGTTGACCCCGTTCTGTTGACAAGAGAAGACAACTCTATCCAGCATTTTATTCGAGTTATTTCCCTATTATACTTGCATTTTTTTTCTAAAAATACAATTTTCTCAATACAAACTATGATAGGCATTAAAATGAAACCCAACATACCTGTTCACTATCAAAAGGGGGAGCACATTACAGAAGGGTAACCCCCCCCTCTCCCAACATACTCCTCCCCCCCCAATTTTTTATTATTTTTTTTTATTATTATTATTTCATATGCACTAAAATAGTGTTACAAGAAAAGATTATACCCACACCACATCACACCCAAAACATTTTTTGTGAGACTCGCTTCTGATTATATTTACCAATCTTGCAAACATATTTGCTTATATGGCCATCATAGTTAGAAGTATGTATAACTTTGTAAATTGCTTGCACTTTGATATCAGATACGAAAAAGTCGAGCGTCCAGCACCCGTGGGTGGTGCTCTTGTTATATTAGTTTTCAGGATACTTCTGACAAAAGGGGCCGTCGTGGCCATGATCGTATGGTAGTTGGATTTACAACTACCTATGCAATCAGTGCCTATCACCACTGATGTTGTGAGTTCGAATCTTGATCAGGGCAAGGTGTACAACATTATGCGATCAAGTTTGTCAGTGACTTGTGACAGATCAGAGATTTTCTCAGGGTCCTCAGGTTTCCTCAACCAATAAAACTGACTGCCATGATATAACTGAAATATTGCTGAAAGTGGCGTTAAAACCCATCAAACAAACAAACTTCTGACAAATTATTCCCATTTTTACAAAAATTTGGAAGTTTTTTTACAGATAGATTTTTACAGTGGAATGATGCAGCTCTCTGTATCACGTTGAATTTATTGTATGAACAGAATCACTAAGTGTCTGGTGAATGATACAGTTCATGTAATATCTAAACCTATTACAGTGGAATGATGCAGCTCTCTGTATCACGTTGAGTTTATTGTATGAACAGAATCACTATGTGTCTGGTGAATGATACAGTTCATGTAATATCTAAACCTATTACAGTGGAATGATGCAGCTCTCTGTATCACGTTGAGTTTATTGTATGAACAGAATCACTATGTGTCTGGTGAATGATACAGTTCATGTAATATCTAAACCTATAATATATACTGTAAAATATTCTATCTTTGCACATAATTAACATTTTGCATATGAAAATACAGTGCTACCTCGAATGCTCTTCAAATATCATGCCATATTAACTGGGATAGAATGCTACGATCTTATTATAGTGTCCTTGCTGATTTTGTTTTTGTTATTCTTATAATGATGTGCTTTAGTTGTGTCATGCTTGTAAAGCATAACTCTTTAATTCACATTGCTGAAGTAAAAAAAAAATCTTTTAGAATTTATGATTTATTGTAGATGGATGTGCATGTGATGCTGGATGGAAGGGAGACAACTGTAATACTTCCTGTTCAACAGGATATTACGGGAAAAATTGTCAACAGACATGTTCATGTTCATATGGTTCTACTGGTACCTGTGATCATGTTAATGGAAATTGTATCTGTAAACCAGGATTTACTGGATCTCTATGTGAAAAAGGTACATAAAGTTAAGGTCATGACTAAAAGCAATCATAGCTTTTAACAAACATTTTTTTATTTTTATGTTGTAATAATAAAGTTTAATTAAAATGTCATTAGACCCTACACAAGAATTATTAGATGGTTTATATAAAAATGTTTGATAGAGTCTCTTTTGAGACCATTGTTTTAAAATTTAGCCAACACATGTTTCTGTTTAAATGTGATTATAACTTATAACTACCAGAAAACCATTTGCATAGTGAAGATTGGTTAGTGTTTTAACTTACTTTCAGTGAGTAATTTTATGTAGAAGTCAATCCATGATAAAAACAAAACATTTTATACTGATTTCTACATTATATGATAACCTGTTCTGACATGTACAGCCATTTTAACAAAATGCAGAAGAATTTAATATTACATCAGAGCATAGTAGGATTATGAAACCTTATAGGAATAATATATGGTGAAATAATCAATTATCAAAGTTCTATTGTAGAATTGATTAGTAAGTGAAGTTACATGTAAGTGAAGTTTGAATGAGGTTTAATTTCTTTTATTGTTTGTTACAAGTTCACACCATTATTATTGCAATATTAAATTTGAGAAATTATGAGAAAACAAAACATATATAAGTCTTTCTTATTTTAATATAATTATTTTCTCTTTATGGGTAAATCTATTAACCAATAGAGGGCATGGGTGGCTCATTGAGTTAGGTAGTTGAATTACCTAACAACTCATACTAGCCTATCACCAATACGGCATGGGTTCGCGCCAGGCTTTGTGAATTACAAAAAAGGGTGGACTTGACTCGTAGCCGCAAGTGATAAAGTTAACCAGTTGCTTGCCCATGGTCGGTGGTTCTCTCCGGACACCCCGGCTTCTTCCACCACTAAAACTGGTCGCCATGATATAGCTGAACTATTGCTGAAACACAATAAATCAAATCAAATCATATTAACCAATATCAGGAATACATGTCTCATATACCTCTTGTTTTCAGAATGTCCTGTTGGTTTCTATGGTAACCATTGTTTAAGTATATGTTTATGTCCAGATCAGTGCCCATGTCATCCAGTAACTGGTAGCTGTAACTTTACACAATTAGATAAGCATTATATGCAAGGTAAAAAAAAAAGATTTTTTCATTTTTAACTCGACTTTTCGAAGAAAAAAAAGTCGAGCTATTGTCGTCAGTGTGAGCGTCTGGGTCAGTTAAGTTTTCGGTTAAGTGTTTTGTCAGAGTCCATTTCACAAAAACTATCAAAGGTATCCATTTGAAACTTAAAATACTTGTTCACTATCAAAAGAGGAACCAATTACAACAAGGCAGATGACCCTGTGATTTGTATATCCAGAGTTACCTGCCCTTGTTTTGACATAGTACATAGAAATTTGGGATTTTTTTTAGTACATGTATAATTAAAATTTCTCAATAATTATCAAAGCTATTAACTTGAAACTCAATACACTTGTAGAAAGTGTTGACCCCAATCTGTTGACAAGAGAAGACAACTCCATCCAGCATTTTATTTTAGTTATTCCCCCTTTTTGACTTACAATTTCTTCAAAAAATACAATTTCTCAATAATTATGATAGCCATTGAAATGAAACTCAAAATACCTATTCACTATCAAATGGGGAACCCATTACAACAAGGCAGGTGACCCTGTGATTTGTATATCCAGAGTTATCTGCCCTTGTTTTGACATAGTACATAGAAATTTGGGTTATTTTTTAGTAAGATTAAAATTTCTCAATAACTATCAAAGCTATTAACTTGGAAGTTGGAACTCAATACACTTGTAGAAAGTGTTGACTACAATCTGTTGACAAGAGAAGACAACTCCATCCAGCATTTTATTATAGTTATTCCCCCTTTTTGACTTAGAATTTCTTCAAAAAATACAATTTCTCAATAATTATGTAAATTGCTTGCAGTTTAATATCAGATACGAAAAAGTTTAGCATCCAGCACCCATGGACGGTGCTCTTGTTTTTATACAACATTCCATAGATAAGCCTACAAACTGAATTACTTGTGTAATATTGCTAATTTTTTGCGAGTTGAAGGTTACGGTTAGGGTTATGGTGTTTAACACCATTTTCAGCTATATTTCAGTTATTTTGTGGCAGTCACTTTTATTGATGGAGGAAAACAGAGTACTCAGAGAAAACCATAGACAAGTCATTGACAAATCTAACTCAGTACCATAGGATCATGACCACAACTGCCACAAGTTGAAGGTCAGATTTTAATAAATCGGCCAATTAGAATGTGCAATAGTCAAATGTAGTACTTACTGAAACAAAATAGTTCTACTTTCACATTGAAGTTAGTAGTTAGGCTGTCAATTTGATATTTTTCATTGGAGGTATTATACTTCGAGAAAATGTCATCATCATTAAAAATGAATTTACAGTGTATTCCAAATTTTCTTAAACATTTTAATTGCTATTAATTGATATTCTAGAATATATTTATTGAAATTCATAATTGACTAAATAATGTAATGATTATTAAAACTAATATAGGTTTCCTTAGCTGATTTTGGCTGATTCCTGTTTAGATCTTTTGGTTTTTTTTGCTCCCAAAGATTTTATATTATTTGGCTTTACAATCTTTTAAGAATTGAATGCATTCTTTTGAAGTTTCATTGGGGCATGAAAGCGTTGACCGAAGTACATTTTCAATGAAGCGCGGTAGTTCGATCAACGCTTTCATACCCCAATGAAACTTCAAAAGAATGCATTCAATTCTTATAATTATATTTAAATCACACCAAAATTTAATATAGTTGAATTTTTCGTTGTGAATTTTATTTGTGTTAGATTATTTGCTGTTGGAAATTACTACGCCATTGATTGTTTACATCTGACGTCCTCATGGAGGCACGTGAAAGTTCGGTTTGAGTTTCATTTGGATGTGAAGCATCTCTGTTATAATCATGTGACCACTTCATAACCAATCATATTGTAACATTTCAATGAAAAACGGAAGTAATGTAATTATTCGATTTTGAGCACATCTGATATGGTTATTCCAGAAACGTGTTATGAACACTTAATTACATATCTATGTTTTTATTACAAAAGAATTCAAGAGATTGTTAAACAATTTTTTTTTTTTAAATAAAAAACAATATTTTCAAGTACATGTATAGACTATAATTTAAAAAAATTCTTGAACATTTTCTTTCAGTTGGAACATGTTATGCAAGACAACAAATTAGAAAGCAGAATTTAGTATCAGACAGATCTGAGGAGTTCAGGTAATATCACATTTTATATTATTCTATTCATTTGTCTGAATCCAAAATAACTAAACAATCACTTAATTTATTAAAGTTGACATAAAGGATGTTTATCCACACTTTTAACAATACTTCAGTTATATTGTGGTGGTCAGTTTTATTTATCCAGAAATCAGGAGTACCTGGGAAAAACACACCAACCTACCACAAAGTCACTGATAAATTTCATCATATTACTATCTTCATTACTGTATTCAAGAAGTAGAACTTATTTTATATTTGCATGATTCAGTTTATGGTAGATGGGTTTTGAAGTCATGTAAATACATGAATATGTATGCTGGAATCAAGCATCCAAAGCTCTCTCCTGCTATTTCTGACATTTTCTATCTGTTTCAAAATAATATGTTGTCACTGGCTTTTTCAGCTTAAAACAGACCTTTTATGTCCGACTGAATGTCGTTTACTCACTGTCAGTTATCAATTTTTATTTTATTTATTGGTCTTTCGATATTTCTGTGTTCTATAGCCACTAAGACTAGAATAATTATAATTCTTACATTGTTCTTTTTTTTCCAGAGGTATTACAACTAGTCTGATCTGTATAAGTGTATTTGCTGCCTTTAGTGCCATAGTTAATATAGTTTTACTGTATAAATTATTTACAACGAAAAAAAGGGTTAAACACAGAAGAAAACGTGGAGAAGAATTAAAATTATTGAAAACAGACAAGTATAAGTTTGAAGATATGTCTTCTGGAAATGAGATTTCTTCTTTCAGTGACTATCCTATGCAGACGACACCTTTTACAAAAGAAGAGACTAACCAAGCGAATAATAAAGTGAACTTGAACTCAGAATAATCAGCACTAAACTCAGGATAGAAAAGTGCTGGCATGTAAATTGAAATCCAAATATTATGTTGATTTGTAGGTTTTATTCCTTTGTTCAGTTGTTAATATCTTTGCCAATAATTCATTAATGGAAAAAAAGTATTTTGAAATCTACTAGGAACAGTGAATGTTTGACAATTTTTTTTTTCAGGATTACTTAGTCTTAAGAGCATTGAGGTTAAGTTTTGTTTATGCTTTTTGATTTTTTAAGTCCACAAAATACTCCAATCAAAACTCAGATAGATATATTATTTTAGGGTCAAGAGTAGTTTGGTACACAAAAACTATCATTTCATGTTCATTTTCAACGTTTTTCAGCTATCAATAAAACATTTTAAAAATCCAAATAAAACATTGATATTAAAAATGAACGTGAGCTTTTATGTTATAGAACTAGATATTAGATATTAACTTTTCATTAAAGTGTTCTACCAATTTGGAGCAAATAGCGAACAATCTATAAAAACATTAGTTTTGAGTTAATCTATCTACAGTATCAATTGAACAAAATCCAGCAACTTTATTGTTTGATCATGAACAATAATTTCAAACACTATTTTTTATACACACAAACTAAAATAATATCCTGTCCTGAATATATGAACAGCATTACCTCATTGTGCTTTATATTCAATCAAAACCCCAGTTTTCTTGACTGAAAATCAATATAAATGGCCTTTAAGAGTATTATAGGGCTATGTTAGTAGTGTAGGTCTATATTTGGTGGACATGAACACTTTTATCCAAAATGATCTTCATAATTAACCAATAAAAAAATATATATTAACAAGTGACCCCCAAAAAAATATCAAACTTTCAAAAGTTGATTAAAAGTAAATTTTAATGTACCAATATGTATATTGTAAAATTGAAAATTTATAGTTTAAAGAATATGTAATTTTCTAATGTTAGCTGTTTCTGAAAAGTCATGTCATTACTGTTATCATTTGATTTATTGTGTTTAACGCCACTTTCAGCAATATTTCAGCTATATCATGGCGACCCGTTTTAGTGGTGGAAGAAGCTGGAGTACCTGGAGAGAACCACCAACCATGGGCAAGCAACTCGTAAACTTTATCTCTTGCGGCTGCGAGTCGAGTGCACCCTTTTTTGTAATTTACAAAGCCGGGCGTGAATCCACGTCGTATTGGTGATATGCTTGTATGAGTTGTTAGGTAATCCAACTACCTAACACATTGAGCCACCCGGCCCTAGTAGAACTTTCATCAATCTTATTAAAATTACACGTTTGTTATACAGTGGAACCTTTCTAATCCGATACACCAAAGGACCAGGGAAATGTGTCGGATTGTACAGGATGTCGGAATACTTAGGGTTTTCTTAGTTAACGGAACTACTTTGGGACCATAAATTTTTGTCGGATGTCACAGGATGTCGGAAAACTCAGGTGTCGGATTGCACAGGTTCCACTGTATGTTCTTTTTTTTCTCTTATTTTCTTGTTTATTTTTATACACTTAACATCTAACAACAAGATGTTTGTTGTTTCTTTATTTGATGATGCACTATAAACATCTAACAAACATCGTGTGAGGGGTCATGTCAGGGTTCATATTTAAACCGACCAATCGGTGATGAGCCTACCATTATATTAATTAATACCAATTCTATCATGGCGTCCTTCTTTCGCTTTGTAGACAAACGAGCGATTTATGTGCCGTCGAATGTGACTGACTTTTCCATTGGCAGCATAAATTGTGTGCGACATTTTCCACAAACGTAAATATAAATTACCATCTTCCAATCAAAGTATACTACCGTATTTGTATTTTTAGACATATTAGAATAAAAAAAAATCATGGAAGCCAGAATGTGTTTTGAGTTTTAACATGGGTTGGCGGATATTAGTAAATTTTATCCCTCGCCTCTGGTTCCGGATAAAATACTAATATCTGCCAAGTACACACCAAGATGTGCTTTCTAATTGGTCAATATTTTTATCTGTTTTGCATGGATTGGATGGTCAAAAATTAATGGGGAAAAAGTTAGCTGACATTATCTCAAACAGGATGTTATTGAACATTAGTGTATTCCCAAAGATTTTTTTTTGTTTAACAAAGACACAGCAAACATCTAATTTTCATTGGATTTCAAGATTTAGTGATGCCCAATATAATTCCACAGAAATTGTAGTGCCTTAAATGTTTTTTTCTTGCCAAAGGAAATATGAACATTTATAATATTTGTATCTGGTAAATGTATATATTTGATGGTGAAGCATTTTAAGTCTTCTAAGTGTGTAAATTATTTTTTTATGTTTGTTTACATTTTAGCACATATAAGATTTAAAATTGTTATTATTTTTTTTTTTCTTGACAGCACCATTAAATTTAATATTTTTTTTATTCTCCCTTCTTTAATACACTTGTTTGGGACAGGCACAAAAATGTGGCAGAGTTAAATCGGTTAATGTAATAAGTCAAAGAAACAAAGTGACATCATACATTATATAACCTATTGTCCTTATTACAATAATATTTTAGTGCTTGGACAATTACATTCTCATAATTCTATATTATTAGTTGACTTGGTTATTATATACTATAGCAATATGTATGGAACAAAATATATGGGCGAAGGATCAAAGCAATAATGCATGTTTGCCTTATAAAGTAAGAAATGTAAGTAATAATGTAAGAATTGGTTATTGTTCTAAGCTATAATGGATACAGTCAAACCTGCTTTAGTGACTACCTCTATTAAGCAATTACCTGTTTTATGTGACCTTAATTGTTATTTCCCTTCAGTGTATTTCATATCAATTAAACCTGTATTAAGCTACCATCTTTCTTTTATGACCATATTTTACTGTTCCATTGGAAGGTCATATAAGACAGTTTTGACTGTATTTTTGTTGTTGAACATTCATGTTATATTTAACTTTAATCAAAATAAAACAAAATAGCTTTAATTTAGATTAGATCCACATTTTCACTTCACATTGATCACGTTTTTTGTCTTATAATCTCCATTACATAACTAACTGCCATACATTCCAATCTAATTCAATTAGATCGCCGCACGTGCTCCCTATTTTCTATCGGTTGTTTTGTAGTCGCCGCGTGGTAGATCTAACAACACCCTGTTAAGGATCGCGTCAGGGGTCAACATGAAAGCATTATCTGAAATTTATATTAGCCAATCAGAAATAGAATCGACTTCGCAGAACAACCAGTCAGAGAACCACTTTCTCAGTGTCTTCGGTGTTGTGTAAAAAACATGGCAGCCTCCACACGATATGATCGACAGCGCTTCGACAGATATTTTATCACTATTTGGCATCGATGAGTTGAAACAATAGCATACCGTAGTACAATTCTGGAATCCCTATTTTCTATCGGTTGTTTTGTAATCGCCGCGTGGTAGTAGGGAGTAAGTGCAGAGATCTAATTTTAATTAGATTGCCATACATTCCTAATGTTATTTTATATGTGTATTATACATTCTAACATGACATCCTTCTTTCGCTTTGTAGACAAACAAGCGATTTATCGATTAGGTATAATCTCATTAGCACATGTGCCGGTGCATGTGACTGACTTTCCCTTGTAACTGAATTTAGTACTGTGTTGACTAATATTTTACCTAATTTGTTCCAGTATTGTTATAAATGCTGTTATAGTTTTCTTTATATTCGGTAAAAAGCTCCTGAGAACTTGTGTTTATTGTTATACAAAAACCGAATTCAAATAAAGTTTTCTTATCTTATCTTATAGTGACAACCGGAACCTTTGAACCGTATTGAAAGCGAGAGGTTTGGCGCCGTAAAATCTGATTCAATCCACCATTTCTTTAGAAATGCCTGTACCAAGTCAGGGCCATTGCNGTTTTCCCAGTTTTCCGGTTGTTGACTGATTTTGTCTGTTTATTGATTTATGAGTTTTGACTTTCCCTTTATAAGATTGCTCGGTGTTCGGTAATTTTGTTATGACCCTTATTTGTAAATGTAACGTACATGTTGATGAATTATCGTCTGGTCGAATTCGGCAGCATAAATTGTGTGCAACATTTTCCGCAAACGTAAATATAAATTCCCGTCTTCCAATCAAAGTATACTACCATATTTGTACTCTTTAGACATATCAGAATCAAAATAATTTAATTTGATTTGAATATTTCAATCTGATTGGCTAATCCGCCTGGAGAAAATTTTGGTTATACTCAATAGCCTGGGTTGGTATTGTGACGTCACCAACGTGTTGATCCGCCAATGACAAATTCAATTTGTCAAATGAAATAATCGTAATTAAAATCGAGGAATCATTAAATTTTGCTGTAAAAATTAAATTGTAAGGAATATTTGAAATTGTTGAACAGGTTATACTTGCATAACCTGGTTTGGGTCAGTTTACACTTTTCATAAACCGCTTCGCAGTATATTAAGCGTAAACTGACTCAAACCAGGTTATATTGTATAACCTGTTCAACAATTTCAAATATTCCTTAAATAAATCATGGAAGCCAGAATGTGTTTAGAGTTTTAACATGGGTTGGCAGATATTAGCAAATTTTATCCCTCTGGCTTCCATGATTTATTTCTTAATTTTATTTATATTTTCAAATGAACAAAGTTTTCATCATACTCTGTCAAAATTCTATTTTTCTATTATAAGGTACCAACCATATAACTTTTAGAGGTTAGGAAGTTTATATTTTTTCACCTTAACCTAGAAAACAATTTTCACATAAATATAAAAAAACCAGATTATTTAATTTGTGCATCTTTCAGGTTAAGATAATTTTTTCCATCAAAATTGGTGCAGAAAAAAAAACATCTCTAAAAGTTAAATGTTCAGTCCACAAGACCAAATACCAGGTACATTATAATCTTAATCTTATTATTGTGTAGATTATCATTCATATGCAGAAAAATAAATTTCATCTGAAAAATGTTGTTGCTTTTACTTAAAAAGGATGTAGTGATTTAACTAATAATTGTCAGTAGCAGCAGGAAAACAATATCTGAGTTGTATTTAAATACAGTGCAACCTGGTTATCACGAACCCAGATAAGACGTTACCCTGGATAACTCAATGTAACAATTGGCTCATTTTGATGTAGCTGTCATCTTAATTTACCCTGGATAACTTGAATACTCTGATATTTTGAAGTAGTCGTTGGTCTGTTTAACTTTGACACAACGAGTTCTGGTTGTAATGGGATAGAAGGATGATACTCTTCAATTTTATTTGAACTAACAATGAAAGGCAATTCCAAACTTGTGTTATAAATTGTGACAACATCATATTTTTGTCGTAAAGGATGTATTGTAAAATGCTTGTGTCATTGGAAGATTCCTTATTCGTAAAATTTATGCAATAGAAAAATAGAGGCTAAATTAAATTCTTGCTAACTTTATTAGCTCACCTGACCCGAAGGGTCATGTGAGCTATTGCTATCACTGGGCGTCCGTCGTCTGTCGTCCGTCTGTCGTTAGCTTTTTGCATTTTAATCAACTCCTCTAAAACCACTGGG
>MJUT01053307.1:219798-232664 GCA_002080005.1 Gigantidas platifrons
TTAAAAATTATCTTCTCTGAAACTGCTGGGCCAATTGGGCCCAAACTGTGGTGGAATGGTCTTCAGATGGTCCTCTTTGAGAATTGTGACCGACGACCCTGGCTGCCAACCAAGATGGCTACCGTTACTAAAAATGGGAAATTCAGCAAAAAATCACTTAAAAATTATCTCCTCTGAAACTGCTGGGTCAATTGGGCCCAAACTATGGTGGAATGGTTTTTAGGTGATCCTCTTTGAGAATTGTGACCGACGACCTCGGCCACCAACCAAGATGGCTGCCATTACTAAAAATAGAAAATTCGGCAAAAAATCACTTAAAAATTATCTTCTCTGAAACTGTTGGGCCAATTGGGGCCAAACTATGGTGGAATGGTCTTTAGGTAGTCATCTTTCAGGATTGTGTCCGACGACCCCGGCCGCCAACCAATATGGCTATCGTTACTAAAAATAGAAAATTCAGCAAAAAATCACTTAAAAATTATCTCCTCTGAAACTGCTGGGCCAATTGGACCCAAACTATGGTGGAATGGTCTTTAGGTGATCCCCTTTCAGAATTCTGTCCAACGACCCGGCTGCCAGCCAAGATTTCCGCCATTACTAAAAATAGAAAATTTGGCAAAAAATCACTGAAAATGATCTCCTCTGAAACCGCTCGGTCAAATGGGCCCAAACTATGGTGAAATGGTCTTTAGATGGTCTACCTTCAGAATTATATCCGACAACCCACCATTGCTAAAAATAGAAGATTCGCCAAAATTCACTTAAAAATTATCTCCTCTGAAACCGCTGGGCCAACTTTGAGCCAGGAGAGCAGTTACAGGCTCCTAGGAGCCTCTAGTATATGTTACTTTATTTATTGTCATACATATAAACTTTTGTTTTATTTATGCTTTCCTGCAGAAATCTATAGCATCAATAGTTTCATCCATAAAGCTTTATTAAAGATGTAGGTACGTCTTTCACGAGTTACATTTTGACATTTCTCGTGTAGAGCATAGCGGAATCATGGTAAAAAAAAATAATTTCACACACAAGTGAAAGATATTCAGATCTCTTTATTTTGGGTGAATGGTTGGACCAATTTCTTACATAAATAATGAAAAAGTCAAATTGATTATAAAATTGTGGGAAAATAAGTATCATTTCCTACATGGTTTTCCGGGGCCATTGTAGTGGTGATCATATGGTATTTGGATTTACAACTACCCATGCAATCAGTGCTTATCACCACTAAAAATGTGAGCTCGAATCCCATTAATGGAGGGGTGTACTCAATACAACATTATGTGATAATGTTTGTCAGTGACTTACAGCAGTTCTCCAGTTTCCTCCACCAATAAAATTGACCCCCATGATATAACTGAAATATTGTTGAAAGTAGCATTAAAAACGATAACCCTAACCCCTACATTGTTTCATTGAACAAGCAACACCTCAGAAGACAGCATCATGTGCAGCTAGACATCTTCTGTGGGTTGGCACTCATATATAAGAACTCATTTCAGGGGCAGATCCAGGATTTCAAGTTAGGGAGGGGGCACTTAAAAAAAATCGTGCCGAGTGGAGGGAGTCGCGAAAATTTTGGGGGTATTTCGTGTGAAAAATCACGATTTTACGCAAAAAAAATCATATTTTTTCAAATTTTAGGGGTGGTGCGTGCCAGGTGCACCCCCCCTTGAATCCGCCCCTGCATTTATGGAAAGGATATCAGTATATAAATCTTACTATACTGTTAGAAACAGGATCTACACGCAAGGCAGATAATGATAAACATAGATTATAGTAATGAATCTTACATTTTTTTTAAATATTTTATACTGTTAAAAGATTCAAACAGATCTAGTAAGTTTTAAGTTACTGATGTGCTTTAATCTATTGTTTCAATAACATTACAGGAATTAATGGGGCATTGTTGTCTTAGAATGGGGTTAGGGGTCTAAGCTAAATTTGCCCTGTGGTGGTGGCCATCTTGGATTTCCAATTGACACAAAAAAAAATGTACTTTTGTAAGGTGACCATCCTGTGATTATTCATTTCTATTCGGGTTCAATCAATTTTTTGTTTAATTTTCCCTTGGACCCTATAACTCTATATTTGCCCTTTGGTGGCAGTCATTTTTAATTTCTAATTGACATAAAACAAAGTACACATTTTGTAATCGATTTTAAATGACCATCCAAGGGTTTATTGGTTTTAAATAAAAATAAGTTCCTCATAGGGTACCATGTTAAATTAGTCTTGTTGTGCAGCCATCTTGGGT
Organism: Gigantidas platifrons; assembly: GCA_002080005.1. Taxonomy (NCBI): domain Eukaryota; kingdom Metazoa; phylum Mollusca; class Bivalvia; order Mytilida; family Modiolidae; genus Gigantidas; species Gigantidas platifrons. The sequence goes on from MJUT01053307.1 coordinate 222,059, forward strand.
TTTCAAAAGGCACAAAAAATTAAATTTTGTTATCCAATTATTATTCATTTACAGTTTGAGTTTATCAAATTTCTGGTATCTAATTTTTTAGCTCACCTGACCCAAAGGGTCATGTGAGCTTTTGTCATCACTTTGCGTCTGTCGTTGTCGTCGTCGTGGTCCGACTTCCGCTTTCTTATAGACCAACATACTTTATTGGATTTTTATAGTGCTAGCTCACTAAAACAAAGGTTGGTAGGTAGACACATTATCCTGATTCCAAGCCATCCAGTCTTTGCTCTTACTCCTTAATGCTGCATGCTTAGCGGAGAAACAACAAATACCTATTTTATAGTGTTTGGTTTGAACCGACGATCTAGCTATCCATTACATTTTGAAAAGTGAGTCATCTGTATCAATCTTTACTGTATATTAAGGATATTATAAAGAACAAGATCAAAGCATGTTAATTTTATTACACACAAGGTATCGCCACGCCATATGGCATACCAGTAATCTTAACCTCTATCAACAATAACTTCATGGCATAATCTTCATCTACATCAACAATAAATATCAATTACAATATACAAATCATGGTATTCAGCAACAAACAAAGCATTCATTATCAGATACATATATACAGTATATCCACTATTTAAACCTTGTTTTGTTACATGTTTTACTTAATAAATTAGCATTTTGAGCATCATTCTATTTTGGCTCCCTTTGACCGTGTTAATCTCGGAAACCATAAGAGCTAGGTCAAATCTGTTTGACAAATATAGGCAGGAAATCTCATAAAGAATCTAAAGGGAAAAAACACTAAATCTCATAAGGAATATAAAGGGGAAAAACACTATCGTAATCGGACTTAAACATTTTTATTCCCTCATAACTTGAAAATGGCAAGACACATACAAAATCTGTAGCATAATACACAAAGACAACTTCATAAAGAAAATTTAAAAAAATCATCAATATTGTCTGAAAATTAAACACTTTACATCCAAAAGAAACAGAAAACACCCTTTTTGGCAGATAAGGCCTCTTCCTATGTGATTTATGTATTCATCTGACTTTGACTCCAACTAATAATTATTATGGTTTCAAAGACAAAAAAACATTATATAAATTGGTTTTAAGATTCTTAAGACCATCCCTTTTCTATTACATTTGTGTATTACAACATATGCACACTAAAGTTATTGATATACAATGTATGTAAATATTAATTTTGAAAATAAATACAGCAGATCTGAATCTTTAAATGGCTTTCACATGATAGGAGACCTCCTCTCCATATACTAGGTAAGTTTATTGCAATTAAATCGTTTCTACATTATGGCATACACCTATTTCAGTATTGTCCCTTCATTGGCACAATAGTTTAGTATATGACATGGTGTAGTATTAAAGAATATTTATTGTTTTGACAACATAAATTGTTGATAACAATCATCTTTCTGAATCTGTTCAAACTTGACTTATGGCAAGTGATTGTTTGTTGATAACAATCATCTTTCTGAATCTGTTCAAACTTGACTTATGGCAAGTGATTGTTTGTTGATAACAATCATCTTTCTGAATCTGTTCAAACTTGACTTATGGCAAGTGATTGTTTGTTGATAACAATCATCTTTCTGAATCTGTTCAAACTTGACTTATGGCAAGTGATTGTTTGCTTTATGGCATTTAATGCCACTTTCAACAATATTTCAATTATATCATGGCGGTCAGTTTTATTGGAGAAGGAAACCATAGGACCTGGTGAAAACCACCGACCTGTCGCAAGTCACTGACAAATTTTATCACATAATGTTGTACACCTCTCCATATTTATGTAAAGTGAGAATACTGGTTTATATTTTAAGAGGATAAGCACAAAGAGTTAAACAAATCTAAATATATTTTCTGTATACATGTACTGCATTAATCTTAAATTTATCTCAAGATTATGAAAAGATCAAGGAATAATAGAAATAAATAAGAGCTATTCCACTGAGAGTTATAACCAGTGAAAAAGAGGTTTTCTTTGTATCATGGACTGTGGCCAATCCTGGGCTTACAGTTACAAAACTTAACCCATACTCAAAAATTATTCAATCAGAAAGTAGTATTTACTAGATATGGGGTTCTGATTGAATGTATTTCGTGTACGAGTATCAAACTCATATTCAACAGTTTTATGACTTAGACTTGGGATTTTGTCTTCATTATATAATAGTAGAAAACAAGGAGAAAATATGTTGGTTATGAGTCTATATTCTAACTACATATCTACCCTATCATAGACTTTTAAATGGAATAGTCCTTGTACAGAAATCAATTACTGTTATGAGTCCATATTCTAACTACTTATCTACCCTATCATAGACTTTTAAATGGAATAGTCCTTGTACAGAAATCAATTACTGTTATGAGTCCATATTCTAACTACCTATCTACCCCACCATAAACTTTTAAATGGAATAGTCCGTCCTTGTACAGAAATCAATTCCTACTAAAAAAGGAAATTCACAAAAATATATGTAGTCAAACATGCTTTAGTGACCACCTCTATTAAGCAATAACTTGTATTATGTGACCTTAATTTTTATTTCCCTTCACAGTGCATTTCATATCAATTAAACCTGTATTAAGCAACCACCTGTCGTATGTGACCATATTTCACTGTTTCCTTGGAAGGTCACATAAGACAGGTTTGACTGTAGATGTATAACACACTTAAAAGTCTCCAGAAGTCAATGAGTGTATACAATATGATCTACTTTAGTCTTAATAAATGTAATGCATAAACCACAAAAATGCAGCACGAGATTACATCCATATATATCTAAAAAGGCAATTCATATGTAAACATATAGCTTGAACACAAAATGATAAACAGTAGTCCCCTTCTTATTAGGTCACTGCCACCACAGGCCACCCTATTTTCAGATGTGCTGAGATAGTAAAATACTATTAAATTGTCCACTTTAGGAGAGGCCATCCCTCTCATAAACTCACTTTTTCATTGCAGAAGGAATGGCCTTATAGAAGGGGACTATTGTATGGAATAATGAGATCACATTCCCCACTTGGTAACATCAAAATAAATAAAACCTGTTAGTTAACACTAGAAATGAATACTTCCACAACATTATAATTACTGTTTTATATGAACATACAGACCCAATTTAAAACAAAAAATATCATACAATTTAACATAGCATTATGAAATACAATGATGAAATTGTAAGCTTTTAATGTATTATTTTGTACTTTTACAGGATTGTAAAAGAAAAGGTTAAGTGAACATTTTCAGTATGACCTCTCCACCCATGCTTCATACAGAATGAACTTTGTCCCTCTTTTTTTCACTCTGATACAAGTACAGAATAACACATTAATTATAAAGTCATGAATATTAAGTAAAATATTACACATTTGACACATGCAATAGTGCTAAGATTTACTGTTGATGTGAATAATGGACATTAGTAATTAAACAAAATATACAAATATTCATTCGAATCAACATGTACCGATACACCAGGGCTCACCAAACCAGGTGAAGTGGGCGACCATTTACACCCTGGTTTCAATGAAATCACCCTATTCCTGCCAAAAGGTGAAGTTTTATTCGCCCTGTCAGTCTTTGAAGTCTATTTTTGTTACCAATAAGCATATTTTTTCTTCAATATTCACATAAAAGGGGTCTCATGTTCCTGAAATTTGACCAATACAGGGTTTGATATTCAATATTTTGTTCCAAACTCATTGATTGCATTCTTTTGAAGATCGTTGTGCAGAATGTTTGTTTTGTGAAAGGTAGGGGACATGTGGTAGCAGGGAAAGAAATGTTAAAATTTGCTAGCCTTTCCCATATTTTCCCTCACTTCGTCCTCAAGTCAACCAAGAGAGAAGTAAAGTCATCCCTGTTTTTACTAAGTGTGGTGAGCCCTGTACACAAATCATAAGTGTATGGGAATTCAATCTTGAGATTCGTTTTTAAAAATTCATTGACTATAAATTACATGCAACATACCAATTTAGAATGTTTGTGAATTAGAAAAACAAAAATGGAAATAAGTATACAAGCTCACAGTATGCAACTCATTTTTAAATTCAAAACAGTATCTATAACATGAGATAAATAAATAATAATATAATATTTCAGTATAAAAATAATCAAAATACTAAAATAAAGAAGAAAAAAAATGTTTCAATCAAATAAAAGGGGAAAAAAACTTTTCACACTATTTGCAAAATAATTAGAGGTTTACATAATCCTGTATTGCTCACCTGGTAAAGAACATGTTTTTAAGATTTACATAATTCCCCCCCCTACTAGCCTCTTGCCAAAGAGGATGAACTTATTTTGTACAAGTCTGAATCTGATCTTCCCAGCGATCATCTGAACCTCTCAATGATCATCCCTGTTTGGTTCCCTTTAGTTAATCAGTTTTTGGTAATGGAATGTGAAATAGTATATGATGACAGACGACGACAGACAACAAGTGATACTAAATGCTCATATGGCCTTAGGTCAGGTTAACAAAAAATTAAAAACGGCAAAAATTACAGCTTGCTTCTAGAAAATTGTAGTCTTTGCAGCCAATAAATACAATGAACAAAATATTTAAAAAAAAATATTAACAAAATAAACAAACATTCATAAAAGGAAGACCCTGTGCTATCCTTCTTAATACTGGTACTTTACAATGGAATTCTTCAAAAATCACATGTTATAGCCACTGTAGATAATATAGCTTGGGACTAATTGAACTTAGTAACCTAATGACTAGAATATATGTATCATATCTTGCCCAGTTTCAAACAATGTCTATCCAATACAAAACAAAAACTTGTTTTTATCGGATTATTAGCCCCAGCCTCATGACAAAATAAAATGACAGCATTTTTTGTTAGTCATTTCAATCACAATCAAATGCTAAAATTGTTGTTATAATACAAAGATTTTAATCTTTATAATAAAATTTTCACAACCAAACTAAAAGATATCAATAAGCACAATCAATGATTTATGCATTGTTTGAAATTTCTACAACAAGCGAGGCTTCAACAGAGCTATATTAAACAAATGAAACATTACACTATTTATATTACTTCTAGGGCATTGATGCAGATTAGCACTCACCCTCAGCTAATTAAAAATTGACCTTACACCTAAAAATTTACTGTTTTTGAGCAAAGGTTGCGACCGGTAAACACATATATTTTTCATTTCTTCATCGATTCTTAATTTTTTATTTATTTCCTTAGCAAATACACATCCTTCATGAATGGAGCATTACAAAAATTATGACTAGGGGATAATTAATGCTGTTAAATAAACAGGTGGAGATTATTTGAGGTAGTAAGCAAGCCTATTAACAAAAGCAAACAAACATCCAGAGAAAAACATGAATATTGTGTCCTTTATGATAACTACAGTCATGTGAATATGGGATAGGAACAATACTTGGTCATATAATTCGGAAAATGGATTAATTTGTAAAGTTTAGGTTGAGTTTAGAGAGGACAGGTTCCAAAAGTTTGTCACCGGATGCTGCAGTTACATATAAGATAGCAATGTAAAACATCAAGACGAAATAGCACGAAAAAAGGCTATCTTTCCGCATATGCTAAGTTGACAAGAAGGTTCAATTCTGATGCTGGTAAAATCATTAAGACACTAAATAGTATGTCTGACCTAATTTATTATCTTAACTTATAAAATCAATAAAAGGAAATTAATAATGTTTCAACCTTGAAGTTGGGATTGGGTCCCTAAATTTATAAGTTCAGGGTCCAGTTGGCTCCCATGGGGAAAATGTTAATCCATATCAATGAAGGGCAACGATTTGAGATGTTAAAGGTCACTTTAGTAAAAGATTATTTTAATACTTGTGAGGTCAGAAGTGCCCTTTAAAAAACCTTAGATTACATGTTGGAAATAACCACAGAAGCCTCACAACGTGCTAATTTTCCCAATTATAAGGGCCCCAGATACAAATGAGTAGGAAAATCACTGCAACACAATATCCAGCTCTTTTAATTATCACTGTAAAGGCTCGATATGTCAAGGAATATAATTCACAGACCAAAGGAATGTACATATAATATTGAGATCAACAACATAACATTCTATAGTCTTATCAGCTTGGACAGTATTCCTTCAGCTTCTGTCTGTTTATCTTTCGTTCATTCAGAGTCTGTGTACTGAAAATACAAGTAGTCTTATAATTATTAGGCTAAAGGTTGGTTTAGTTGGTTTATAGTATTTAACACCACTTTCAACAATATTTCAGTTATATCGTGGCAGTCAGTTTTATTGGTGGAGGAAACCGGGGTACACAGAGAAAACCACCGGCCTGTAGCAAGTCACTGACAAACTTTATCACATAATATTGCATCGAGTACACCTCGCCATGAAAGGGGTTCAAACCTACAACTTAAGTAATGATAGGCACCGATTTCACAGGTTAAATTAAATTCCGAAATACACTTACATTAAAGGTAAAAGTGCATATTCTTGATAACATACTGGTAATTGAGTAATTTATTAAGACACTGATTTTAAGTAATGTAATTCTGAAGGAAGAACCTGAATTTCTGAATTGGTCAATAGGTTCAAAAGACAACTTTGACATTTATTTCATTTATGTCTCCATTGTCTTCCACAAACTATACTTCTGTCCATACATCGTTTTACTTGTGGCCCAACCGACAGCCATTTGTTTTACCTACATATGTTTTGTTTGTTTGTTCGATGATGTATAACGCTACTTTCAACAATATTTCAGTTATATCGTGGCGGTCAGTTTTAATGGTGGAGGAAACCGGAGGACCCAGAGAAAACCACTGACATGTCGCAAGCCACTGACAAACTTGATCACATAATAATTACATTACTTCCGTTTTTCATTGAAATGTTACAATATGATTGGTTATGAAGTGGTCACATGATTATAAAAGAGATGTTTCACATCCGAATGAAACTCAAACCCGAACTTGCACGTGCCTCCATGACGACGTCAGATGTAAACAATCAATGGCGTAGTAATTTCCAACAGCAAATAATCTAACACAAATAAAATTCACACGAAAAATTCAACTAAATTAAATTTTGGTGTGATTTAAATATAATTGCATTCAATTCTTAAATGTTGTACACTACCTACAAATGTTTTGCTTGTAGAAATACATTGGACATTTAGGAAATTTCTCTGGAACAGCAAATGACCTTGACTTTTTGAGATGTTAAATCACTTGAAAGCAACACAACAACGTGTAGATATTACTCATAATTATGAGAAGAAAGTTTAAAATAGTGATAGACAACAATTCCACATTATATTAACAAAATGAGCAACTCCCTCACATAAAAAATCATTGAATACAAAAAGACCATAACATATGCCCATCACAATCCAAGTTTGGCTTGGGACAGGCACAAAAATGTGGCAGTATTAGCCATTTAATCGTGTTATTGGGATCACAACCCCTTCCTTGAGATAATGGGAAAGATTCTTGTCAAAAGGCAAATAACTGTAATACCTGAGAGTTTTTGACAGCTCTTCCACCTGTCCCTTGTACATATCTAATTGTTCTTTAAGGAGATCTATTTCTCTGTCTTTGGCATCTAACACACTTCTGAAAGTGCTGACAAAATCCTCCAAATTTTCACAATGAGCCTGTAATTACAAACAAAAATATTCTCATACATATCTTGGTAATAGTTTTAAATACATTTTTTTTTTGTATATTGCAATTGGTATGAAATTCTAACAGAAAAGTTGTGAAACAATCCTCTTCCAAGATTAAATGTCTTGAAGAAAATATAATATTATAACATGGTGAGAACAAGCTACATTCAATGAAATGATAAAGATGTTCCCTTTGTAATAGACCATTTTGTAGTACTAGCTCACTGAAACAACAGTCTGCTGGTTGACATGTGGCTCTACTTAGATTAGACATAATATTCTGATTCCGAGTCAACTAGTCTTTGCTCTTACTCCTTAAAAGTTGAGTGCCCAACTGAGAAGCAGCAAATATTAATTTTATAGTCTTTGGTGACCCGACAAGGTTCAAACCCATAATTTACCACACTTGAGGCGAGTATGCTAAAGCCAAATATTTTTTTACATGTGTTCCACTAACTCTACCGACCCTAATTTTATGTGCCTACCCTAAAGTTTTGTTTGCCATTTTTGAACAAACACTATTAAAGTCAGAATGCATCCCCTGTAGAAACTAGCTAAAAAAAATTAAAAAATAAAATCTTTTTCCTACGTACCGACCCTAATATTTTAGAGCATGTTAGCAGAAACACGGGTATTTTTTTTCTTGACCTAAACATTACATCACAGATGTGGTTAGAATGGAAGGTTGGATTTGCATAGGTGGCTCATAGAAGTCGTGTGAGATGCCACCTATGCTTGTACAAGTCATGTTATTTGGCCTTTCAAGTTAGGTAGCAATGATGGATACACTAAACTTCTTTTTTCATTTTTTTTAAAATTCATACAGACATTGCACCCTTAAAATAATATCATGATGAAATATCTAAACCTCCTTATATATACTAGACTTACTCGACTTTCTTCTATACTGTCATGTGGCCCTGGAGGGTCATCAAAACAAAAAAATTCTCTAACTGGTTTACTGGAAGAGAAAAAAAAATTGTTCCCTTCAATATATTCAATTTTAATAATGTAATGTTGCAACTTAAAATAATAAATACATATACCGGTACTTACAAAAAGAAACCTGGACAATAATTATTCATACAGAAGGTAAACAGATATATTTGTAAATAATTATATTCTTACTAGAATTTATCAATAACTCGTAATCTGATGGGATATCGTCACTTATTCTACGTCATTTGAAAGGAATTTATAAATCAATATTTCCGTTTACTGTACTACTTTTTTTTGTAGCGATATGGCGTAGGAATATGAAAAAAATAATCCACCAAGAATTATTAGTATTTAACGTCGAAAACAACACGATGTCCAAGAATAAGAATCACAAGGATTAAACACTGTGTTTTTAGGAAATTATGTATGTATAAACTCCAGCAGCTCACTCACAAACTTTACATAAAGTCCTTCCGACTTTATTCAGTTTGTGAGTGAGTTGCCGGAGTTTATACATAGATAATTTCCTAAAAAACAGTGTTTAATCCTATAATAAAAACTTATCAGCCAAATATTCTATTCACATATTTTTCGTGAATCATCTTTATTGAAAACTCTACATTTGTTAGACAAAAATATCAGTACCAGTTCTTACATTTTTTTCCTTTATGCCACATAAATGTTTGTTTTTGTTTTCAATTTGAAGATACTGGTAAATTATTGTGTAGCAGATGGTATTGTCAGCTTCATATTGACATAAAATTTCTTATGAGACATCAATATGATCACAAGACAATAATTGTTATTGATCAAGATTATAACACAATTACCTTCCTATGTGTTGTAGGAATATCATTATTACATTATTTCAACATTATATAATGAAATATTTTAAAGTAAAAGGGGGAGGGTTATGGTGTTTAATGTCACTTTCAACAATATTTCAGTTATATCGTGGCGGTCAGTTTTATTGGTGGAGGAAACCGAAGGCCCCACAGAAAACCACCGACCTGTCGCAAGGAAACCTAATAGATGTATTAGGTCTATAACATAGACAACTATGAAGGTAATCTTAGCAGTATTTGTAAGGATAAGAACCGATGTTTTAATTAAAAGAAAAATCATGCTATTACATTTTGAACACTTATTTCGTACAAGTTAAACAACAATTTTTTCTTCAAATATATCTGTTTTATGTGATGATTTTGTTTCTGGAAATGTTGTAAAGGATGGTATTAACCGAATTTGGTGATATAACCAGGGAATTTTAAAGGGTGGAAATTGGGACACACAAATTTTATGACAGTAAGCGAGCTTGGTTATAAAATGTAGGGGAGGTAATATGGTGAGGAAGCACTGTTTATGTAAATGTAGTTTTATTTCCATAGCAATAAGTAAAATGTTAATTACATTGTATATGTTAAAATGGCTTGCCATACATTACTGGAGCCAGGGGGGAAACAATAAAATGTTAATTACGTTGTATATGTTAAAATGGCTTGCCATACATTACTGGAGCCAGGGGAAACAATAAAATGTTATTTACTAATTGATTTTGTACAAACCTATTACAGATCCCTCTATGAGATGTACAATTATCAACAAATGCTTGTAGTCCCAATAATCGATCTTCTAGGAAATTCTTGTCATAGTTATTTTTAAACCAACGTTTGGGTGGCAGAGACAAACTAAGGCCAGGAAATATTTTCCTTACCTACAAATTAATGAGATACATTAATTAACTGAAATAAAAATGTCTGGAAGTTTACCTACAATCATAAAGTAGGATTAGGGTTACCTACAATCATAAAGTAGGATTAGGGTTACCTACAATCATAAAGTAGGATTAAAGTTACCTACAATTATAAAGTAGGATTAGGATTACCTACAATCATAAAGTAGGATTAAAGTTACCTACAATCATAAAGTAGGATTAGCGTTACCTACAATCATAAAGTAGGATTAGGGTTACCTACAATCATAAAGTAGGATTA
>MJUT01053307.1:271884-297018 GCA_002080005.1 Gigantidas platifrons
AATACGATATTTTCTAGTCATTTCCATTCCGGCAGAAAATCCGTTTTTTTCGTTTATTGATCACGTGATTTGACATAAACTGCAGGCATCATTACTTCCGGTTTGGGTAGCAACGCCTGACGTGAATGTAAATACAACGTCATGCGCGTCATTTACGGTAAAAATGGAAAGGCACAAGCTTTCCAAGGACTGGTGCTGTGTTCCTCAGTGTAAATCTGATGGAAGGAAGCGTGGGAAGTATGCATACTATAGCATATCCGTTGTCTTTTTTGTACAGCTTGAGGCGATCATCATTCCAATCAAACTTTTTTAATAAATATATAAGTATATCACACTGTTCAATATTAGGCAACAATTTTAAATCCAACGATCATATCGGCACTTGTCCGATCTCACACACAACATGTGTTACACCGTTCTCCGTTATTGTTCTCCTGTTTATTTGTGAAAGTTCGTAGTCATTTGTTGACGTTATTTTCTCTAGATCTAATTCTTGGGCAAGTTCACATAACTTGACTAATTTATGTTTTCTATACAAATGACATGTTATGCCTCTATGCTGTAAATATTCCTTTAGATCGGGAACCTGCCATCGGAATAAATCTACTTGAATATCATGATAATAATGATAAACGTAATCTGCTGACAAACCGGAAGTTTAGATGCCTGTTGTTTGGTTGCTACGATACGCCAATCGTACCTCCAATTTGAAAACCGTTTTAACCCGAAAATACTGTATTTACTGGTCCAAATCAAATTCTTGAATTTATTTTTATATAGTTCTAAATATAAACTGAAAAATTAACTAGTCTGAACAAAGTTTTACTGATCTTGGGCCGAAGGACTGCAAGTGCTAAGGGTTTTCTCTAATTTTATTAAAATTACAGGTAAATCTAATAATATATTTGTCCCACAAATCTGCAACAACAAATATTTACTAAAAAAAAATGATGAGAAAAAAATATAACAACTGCATATTAGAATGAAGTGAAATCTTGAATGCTTAAAAGCTACAAGCAGTAAAAAAAAACCTAGAAATAGATATTATAAGTGCTTTCAAAATCTTTATGTTAATGGTTTATTAATCAAGAAAAAAAAAAAAAAAAAGCTATCATTATTCCACTGAAAATAGCATTAACAAATATGATATAAGAAACCTTAACAGATGTGATTCCTTCACAAAAATGTAATCTTTAAAGCCAAATAAACTTAACAAATATAAAATAACTGGCAGAATTAAATAAATAAAATGTAACATGAAGAATATAATTATATGAACTGAATATCCCAGGATCTATTCTATAAATGGACAAATAGAAAATTGTGGTTTATAAAATTTTGTGAAGTCTATATTACAGTTCAAATGCACTATGCAAAAGTCATGTTTATGGTAAACTCAAATCTACCCATAATTAAAATTAGAACACCTCACTTCCTCCCCCTTTTTCTTTGTCACTTTGTTTATCACTATTCACAAGTTGACTGTTGCTTTTACAACAGTTTTAAATTTGATTTAACTTGTTATACCACCACTAGAAAATGCTACAACTATGCTAAAAAGGAATAATAAAAGAAAATTTTGTTTGATTATTTTTGTATTAAAGTTTAACAAATTGTAAATATATTCAAATTCCAATACTTTTTTGCTTTATTTTGTAAACATTGTGACTTCATAAAAAAAAACAATAAAACTTTTGTATTTTAATACATCAAACATTATGTATATTATTAATGTACATTAAAAAAACCAAACTGAATATACTCAAAAGTATTTCAATCATCACAGAACCGTAAATATACACTTGTCTATGCAATCTTTTTTTTACTTGTATGTATTACTCTATTTTTTAAACTGGTTGGGCATGGCTTAACACGGATTGACTGATTACAGGAAAGTCCATGTATTTAGGAGGGTCAGGTTACCTGATCAATTTCATTTATACAGCTATATTCAATCGTGCGTTCTATTCCTTTTGTATGAATTGATTTCGGTGATACTGCTGAATACAGTTCAATAATGTCAATAACGGGAACTGCCCTGTACATACAAAAAATAAAATCAAATGCTCTATGTAAATTTAAAGGTCAACTCCGCCCGACCAGTTAAATAAAATAGAGTAATACATGTATTTCAAAAATAAGTCTCTGAAAATAAATTGTTTTTTGGTTATGAGTTTTACTAGTAATCTGGAGACAAAAAATAATCAACAATCATATACCCTCTAGTACCTCAGTATGATATATTGTGGGTGCTGAAGGCCATCTTTATCAATATTTCAGTTATATAATGGCAGTCAGTTCTGTTGTTGGAGGAAAGGATAGTACATTGAGAAAACCACTGACATGTCCCAAATCAATGACAAACTTTATCCAACAAAATGGTATTGAGAACATCTCGATACAGGCAGGAATAAAACTTGCTACTTCAGTTGTGATATGCACTGATTGCAGAGGTCGATATCATACTACCATACAACTGTGGCCATAAAGGTCCTCAACATTATACACTGTTTGTACCTCCCTATGTTGGATTGAATCAATTTTTACAAAATAGAAAAGTTTTAATGTTTCGTAGCAAATAACGTAATTTGGTGGGATAAACTGGCAAGCACCAAATTTGTTTATTAATATAAAAAAAAAATTAAAACAACCACAATGGTAATATTTTTCTTCTAGGAGACATTTCAATTATTATTCTAACAGAATACATCATTTAAATTAACAAGAGCCTCATCTGAGCCTGTATCGTTCACCTGGTTATTCATGCATAATTTGTGTTCAATCAAACTTAAATTAGTTTTTTTAGAAAAAGTACTCCATATTTTCACATTAGGTTCAATGTTAAACTTTAACCTATTAAACACATTAGGTTCAATGTTAAACTTTAACCTAATAAATTTGGACTTGAACATGTTGGGTATTGGTCCCTTTTTGTTCTTACATCTATAAAACGGTACTTAATGGTTATAACAAATCTTTGGAAAATTCAGATAGTACATATCAGACTTAAAATTAAAAAAAACAAGGGCAACGCAAAGCATGGCGTATCCCCTCATCTAAAAATTTGACCCTGTGACTTCGACCTATGACCTTGAAAATCAATAGGGTTCCAGATTCTTTGAAGGACTAAGTATGTACCAAGTTTGGTTAAAATCCATTGAAGGATGTTGATTCTAGAGTGTTCACAAGGATGTTACGCGGTAAACATTTTGACCCTTGACCTTTGACCTTGAAAATCAATAGGGTTCCAGATTCTCTTGAGGACTAAGTATGTACTAAGTGTGGTCAAAATCCATTGAATGATGTTGATTCTAGAGTGTTCACAAATATGTTACAAGGTAAAAATTAGACCCTGTGACCTTGACCTTTGACCTTGAAAATCAATAGAGTTCCAGACTCTCCTAAGGACTAAGTATGTACCAAGTTTGGTCAAAATCCATTGAAGGATGTTGATTCTAGAGTGTTCACAAAGATGTTACAAGGTAAAAATTTGACCCTGTGATCTTGACCTTTGACCTATGACCTTGAAAATCAATAGGGTTCCAGACTCTCCTAAGGACTAAGTATGTACCAAGTTTGGTCAAAATCCATTGAAGGATGTTGATTCTAGAGTGTTCACAAGGATGTTACGTGGTACAAATTTTGACCCTTGACCTTTGACCTTGAAAATCAATAGGGTTCCAGATTCTCTTGAGGACTAAGTATGTACTAAGTGTGGTCAAAATCCATTGAATGATGTTGATTCTAGAGTGTTCACAAAGATGTTACAAGGTAAAAATTAGACCCTGTGACCTTGACCTTTGACCTTGAAAATCAATAGAGTTCCAGACTCTCCTAAAGACTAAGTATATACCATGATTGGTCAAAATCCATTGAAGGATGTTGATTCTAGAGTGTTCAGAAGGATGTTACACGGTAAAAATTTGACCCGGTGACCTCGACCTTTGACCTATGACCTTGAAAATGAATAGGGTTCCATATTCTCTTAAGGACTAAGTATATACCAAGTTTGGTCAAAATCCATTAAAGGATGTTGATTCTAGAGTGTTCACAAGGATGTTATGGAAGGACGGAAGGAAGGACGGACAGACGGTTGCGTTACTATATCCCATCGCAACTTCGTTGGCGAGGGGATAAAAAGGTTAAATTTTGGGTGTTGGTCCCGTTAGCTCCCTTCGACTCCTTTTTATATTGGAAATCATATGAGCTAGGTCATAATAATGACAACGCAAAATGATGGAAAAAGTTCACATGACCTTTGATGAGGTGAGCTAATATGCAAGTCAATGTATTAATAATATGTATCATATAAATAGGGAAAATGTAAAGGGCTCTACCTATTCTGTCCACAATACCTACAGAAGGCAGCTAGCTGTAAAACCTCATTAACTAGCTCTACCTATGAAGTATGATGCAACTTTTTAACTACCGTATTTTAGGTTCCTTGTATAAATATTTGTCAATGCTCTAGAACTTAACTTGCACATTGATAAAATTATTGTTGTTTTTGATAAGCACGAAATGAACAAAATGAAAATTCTGTCATAAAATTCAAGTGGATCTAAAACATTTAACAAAAATTTGAATATTAGTTTCCACTTATAGCAGTGTTTCAGCTAGACTTCACTTCGAAATCTTCAGGACAATATTGCCAGCTTTATCAAAATTTATTCAGGAAAATCTTTAATAATAAAACTAATTTTTATAAAGTTCTTCAGGACAATTTGAGAAATAGGTGGGCAAATGTCCTGACTACCTGAGACTGGTGACTAGCTGAATCATTGTTATACACCATTACTTAGAAACAGTTTTGACTATAACCATAAACATTAACAATATTCAGCTATAATATATATTCTAATAATATTGTCATGATATATTACAGTACAACCTTAATTCTAATAATTTTTTTCTTCCAACTTTCATTTCTGCTTCGATTTTTTTATTTTTTTATTTTTTTTTTTACAATTGTTCATTTCTTCATTCTAAAACAGGTGAGTATGACAATCTTCCTTTTTATTGACTGAAATTTTTAACTACCGTATTTTAGGTTCCTTGTATAAATATTTGTCAATGCTCTAGAACTTAACTTGCACATTGATAAAATTATTGTTGTTTTTGATAATTACGAAAATCAGTCCTTAGAAACTAAAATAAGTCCAAGGAACAATTGTCATAGTTCCTATAAAATATAGAAAAACCAATTACTCTGGTAATGACATCTAAAGTTAACACATACGAACCAATACCGTATTTTACGGACTATAGGTCGATATTTTTTTTCCTCAACACGCTGGCTTCGACCTATCGTCCACATCGACCTATACAAGAATGAAGTTGAAAAATCTGGAATCCCTAAAAAAAAATCTCGATAAAAATGACGATTTTGTTGACAGTATACCTTTATTTTGCTGTAGGTTTTTTCCTGAATAAGAAGACTGAAATTATCGATGTTCTTGGTGTTATTTTTTTTTTAATTAAAGCAATAAAAATATACTAACACTAACAGGGGGTGCAATTCCGGGAATAAAATGTTCACCATCCGAAAAAAAAAATCAATATTCAATGATCGAAAAATGAAGTGTTAACGAAAATCAGTTCAATATTGTATTGTATAATAAAAAATTATATACTATAAAAAATGTACAAATGTATGTTGTTGAAAAAAAAATCACAGGGTGGATCGTTTATAAAATTATTATCACAAAATATCTAAATATAGCTATAGGCCTATAGCTTTCCATCAAACACAGGGGTACCGAACACGAGCATGTGCACGAGGTTGTAGTAAAACATGTCGGTT
This sequence comes from Gigantidas platifrons, assembly GCA_002080005.1. Lineage (NCBI taxonomy): Eukaryota > Metazoa > Mollusca > Bivalvia > Mytilida > Modiolidae > Gigantidas > Gigantidas platifrons. The sequence goes on from MJUT01053307.1 coordinate 277,688, forward strand.
GCATAAATGCAATATTATATCTCACAATACACGTGGTGAACAAGCTTTTTATACTAAATGTACTGGAAAATAATTATCGATTTCGTTAAACTATAATGTTCTACACTTGAATTGGTCAATTAGGAACAAATAAAATAATCACCATGAGATAATCAACACAGGTGAACCTCTGTTGGCACTTTTCCTGATCAGCTGATTGAAAATTTACTGGACCGAGACAATCACATAAATTGTGTACTAATAATTGAACACAGTTTAAAGGTGTGTCAAAAAAATTGCACAAGGTTATACATTGTTTTGACAGCTTAATTATTTTATTGTATGAACATCCGTTTACCATCTATTATTGTGACACCCACAGATGGCCTGATTTGAATGTCGTCGATGTCTGGGTTTATAAACCGGACTCGTCATAAAAAAAACACACAAACATAAGTTTAAAAACAAAATTTTATTTAATTTAACTTTCATAATTATTTCTTTTATGACACATAAGAATAGTATTCTTGAATTAATACTTGCATATACTTACCGAAGAACGTTATAGGACAAATGTTTACCGATGTAAAAAAAAAAAAAAAAAACCCGTTCGATGTGACGATATTTACCAAGTTGTCATCGGCATCCTCGACCTATGGAATGCTTCGACCTATCTTAGTATTCCCCAAAAAATTTAGCCGAAAAGCAGCAATTCGACCTATCGTCCCCATCGACCTATAGTCCGTAAAATACGGTAGTTTACATTTTTTGATGGTCATTAAAAATATCATGATATATTCAATCTTCAAAAGAGATACGTTTTTTTTTTTTATAACTTTTCAAATACACGTATTACCTTACAACTCTATATTCAAGAAAGTATCAACACTTTTTTTCCAAAAATGAAATCTTGTAATCTTTTACTTTTAGAATCATAATATATATATATATATTTTAACAGAAAAATAAAATTTGCTACAGAGTAAAGTTGAAAATATATGAATGACATTTCAAATTACTTGTATTATTAAAAAAATACCCACACATATCTCGTCATAAATAAAACACATGTATCTCTCGTCATGACTACAGCGACATAAAAAGCTAAATAATTAACAAAATACATAACAAATATTTCACAGCCAACAAAAACAATCATAATTACGTAATCACAGATTTTTGTGTGGACATCATAAAAATGTACCCATAATTAATTTTTCAATTTGCATTGAATATAAATATATTCTATTCAATTTACTACATAGATACTCCATCCAATATTTGACTACATTTTTGGTATAAAGCCATATCGAATATGTTATAACATTTTGATTTTCTTTACACAGCAGTATCTAGTAAAAACCTAATAATATATCAGTGAACATTGTTAGGCTAAATTTTCACAATTCATGTCCAAATACAATTTTACGCTTTGCGGAAAACATATGACATCATAATAAGTATAAAGGTAAAAAAAAATGAATACAATCAAACCTGCCCATGTGATCACCTCTATTAAGCAGTCATCTGTATTAAAAGGTCACATTTTTCTTGTCCTGTCAAAAGGAATTACATATGAGGTGATCCTCTTTTAAGGTCACCTGTCTTATGAAGCCACTTTTTATTTATCTCAAAGGTGACCTCTTAATACAGGTTTAACTGTAGTAATGTGTAGTCACCACTAATTATTGCTAAATATTTGTAAGATTGAAAATACAAACAATTTATTACTAATGATTTAACTTTTTATATTGGTTCAACATCATTTATCATCTTTTGATCTTCAGCAAATTTTTTATTATAAATTATTGAATAGATTGTTTTAATGTCAGAAATAGTTTATAAAAAAACACTATTGAGATTGCTACACAATACAAAGATGAAAGTGTTCACTGATGGAAAAGAGGAAATCTACCATTAAACTGTGCCAAAATTCTTTATTTTACTACTAATTGGATCAAGTTTAAGACATTGGCAGAGGAAAATTTTCATCTCTGACAATACCAATTAGGGTTTGTTTGTTTGGATCAAGTTTTAAGACATTTTATTTCAAAATATTTCACTCAAAAACTAAAATCAGAGGGAATTTTTCATCTCTGACAATAAAATTATTATGTTTTTTTTTCCAATACATTCACAAGACTAATTATTAAAATATCAACAAATTATTTTTCCAATATATTAATAAGTCCATCTAAATACCATCAAACAGAAATAACTCTAATTTCATGATATCATGGTGTAAAAATCTAAATATTTGTGACTAACAAAACTATGCAGCACTTGCATATAATATAAAAATTTAAAAGATGAAGTTAAACACAAAATTTAAAACTGAACTGAACTACAATTAAACCTAGATATCTGAAATAAATGCTTGACCCTAATAACTTGAGATGATTTGATTTGATTTGATTTGATTTTTGGTATTTAATGCCACTTTCAACAATATTTCAGCTATATCATGGCGACCAGTTTTAGTGGTGGAGAAAGCCGACCATGGGCAAGCAACTGGTAAACTTTATCACTTGCAGTTGCGAGTTGAGTGCACCCTTTTTTGAACTTGAGATGAAGTCCTGTAGTTGTAAAGCTGGACAATTCGTCACCTATAGGTTTACTATATGTAAATAGACATCCAACAAGATATCTTTTACTTTAAAGAGAAAAAAAAAATCTTGATCTGTTGTCAAAGGACTCTCGCACATAACTTAAATACCAATAATATGATATTATTAGATGCTGATTTCTGTATTGGCCTTGTTATTGGTCAGAAGCTATCTGTATTGACCTGAGGAAAAGCCAGACGTCAACACAGCTGCCTGAGGGCCAATAACAAGGGCAATACTGAATCATCACACAATTATCTTTACTGCTTACTTGGAATAATAGTGTTTCTTTTAATATGCAAGAGCATCCATCATCTCTTGCAAGTGTCACACTTGTGATTTTTTGGGTGTTTTATAGGCAGTGCCAGATTAGCAGAAGACAATACAGCTTTTGTCGTAACATGTCACCTGAAATCTAGAAACACAACAGAATCCTGTATTGGCTGGATAGTAATTCGGCCAATATAAACAAAAATCAATATTGGTCGAGTAATCCTGTATTGGCCTTGAAAACGTATACATAAATTGTAGGGAGCCATTTTAGTAACATGGTAGTTAAATAATAATTCAAAGTAAAATATTTGTTTGGACTTTTATCCCGACTAGCCTCCTCAACTGTACATTTAACAAAAAATAAAAACACAAAACAATCTACGTCAGCAAATGTCAATATTAATGTTAATATTTAAATATTTGGCTTTTACTTAGTATACCATCTCTCCCATTTATAACTGTCAAAATTATCACAAACCATGCTTATGAAGTGAAAAATCTAAAAATAATCCTTAAATACATTAATTTTTTTCCACGGTCAATCAGATCTACATCAATCTATATATCTTGATATATTTTTCAATCAGATCTGCAACGTTACACACCAATCTTTTATATACATGGCATTCAAGACATTTGAATAAATATGATTTCATGCACACCATTTTTTTTTTTCAATATGTAAACCTATATTGAGGTCTGTGTCATAATACTTAATATTCCCGGCCATTCTACCGCATAAGGCCCTTCCACAGCAACAGGCCATTCCATAGGATTAGGCCCTTCCATAATATCAGGCCCTTTCATAGTAATGATATGAGACAGAGTTGAACACAATTATATGGCAATATTAAAATAAATCATTTGTTCTCAACAAAACTATCACACATTTTACAAATTTTTGGCTCCACTAGATCTATAAATGATATACCGGTAAGCTGTATCACACTTGAATGATTGAGGCACTAAATAAATAGTGATAACATTAGTATCATTGTACCATTAACATAGCGTTATTCCTACGAATAAATAGTAATAACTTCATGTCCACTTCCTCTCACCATTAATACACGATCAATTCCTTCTGTCAGCACTTCTAAAAATTCCATGTCTAAGATTCTATGTAAGGAAACAATAAAATATGATTAATCTGACTACTTTGTTAATTTTGTAGAAATAATCCTGAATATCTAACATCTGTATACTGTCAACCAGTAACTTTCTTAAATAAGAAGTGGAATTTCCTAAATTACGGGGGCTGTTGTGGTCGTGATCATATGGTAGTTGGAGAAACTACCTATGCAAGCAGTACCTATCACCACTAACGTTGTGAGTTCGAATCCCACTCAGGCGATACAACATTATGTGATAAAGTTTGTCAGTAACTTGCGGAAGGTCGATGGTTTTCTTCGGGCACTCCAGTTTCCTCCAAATAAAACTGACTGCCATAATATACTAGTAACTGAAATATTGTTGAAAGTGGCATTAAACACCATAAACCATAAACCTAAACTTCAAGGGGAAGTAATAATCCTTAAAATCTCACATCTGTGAACTGTACCAGTAACTTTCATAACACCAAAAAGTCAAGTAGTTGTTCCACACATCTTAGGGTTATAAACAGAACATCTTTTCAAAATGCCTGTTATCTGAAACAACAATCTGCCGAAAGACATGTCATACAACTTGGACACATTACCCTGATTTTGAACCAACCCGTCTTTGTTCGGACACATTATCCTGATTTTGAGCCAACCCGTCTTTGTTCGGACACATTATCCTGATTTTGAGCCAACCAGTCTTTGCTCTTACCCTTTAGTGGAGAAACAGCTAATGCCATTTTAATAGTCTTTGGTTTGACTCAATTGACAGAATAAGGTGTAAATGTGGCATGGGGTGTATATCTAAACCAATATTATTCCTTTACATTTTCAGTTTCTAAACGAATATTATTCCTTTACATTTTCAGTTTCTAAACGAATATTATTCCTTTACATTTTCAGTTTCTAAACCAATATTATTCCTTTACATTTTCAGTTTCATTACAGTTTATTTAAGGATACAGTTCAGTTCTCCTGCCAGTGATTTAGGTGGAGCTGGGAGATTCAAGATAACCATTTGAGCTTCATGAGATTTCTCTATTATTACTTCATTCAATCTAACTGCTGTATGCATCCTTCTTACATTCTTCTTGTCACTGAAAAGACACATAATTAATCACACATATACATTATTAAGAGCTAACAGTTACATATCATAAATGAAAGAAAATCAAGCAAATTGTATGCCTCTTTCAAAGAGCTTTATAATTTTACATAATTTAAACAAATTATTTTTTTAATTTCTTCTCAATGTAAACTTTTTTAGAAAAATATATGCAAATCAATAACAGAATATTTTCTGACTCAATGAAAAATTGAGACTATAAAATTTGGATATAATTATTTAAATTTCTAGAATATTGACTGCTAACATCTTCCTTTAACTATTCATACAACTCATTTATGATGATTAAAATAAATTTATGTCACACTAAAAGTTGAAACATTGCTCAAGTTTATTTTCCATCCATGCAAACATCTTTTGCATTGATTTGTACCAGTTCTATGTTCCAGCATAACATCAGTCGTTATTCTGTAATATTCTGCACCCAAGACATTTAAGAGAGATCCCTGGTAGGATTATTTGGTGGGTTTGGTTAAAATTAAAACTTACGGTTTGATGTTTAAAAGATCATTGGTGGTATTAGTTTGAGTCGTTGGTTTAGAGTTTGTCTGTGACGAAGGCGTAAAAGTAAACTGGTTCCTGTCGATAGAATCAGTAGAACTCTCCGATGGTCCGTCTTCATGTACTGTTTCTAGTTTCACTTTCAACTGTGCAGGATTCTTTGGATGTGAAGAATCAATGATATTTTGAGGCTGTAAAACAGAATTAATATTCAATTTATACAGAAAGATATTTCTCTTGTTTTTGTTTATTATGTATGGGGTATGCATGTACAAAGGTTAGTACATGCATGAAACTCCTTCATACATGTATTAACTAAAAAAGGGTATGTGGCAATCAGCTCATTCAATCAGTGCTTACCACCACTTTTAAGTATTGAGTACTCCTTCACTGTGGTAATCTACTCATTCAATCAGTGCTTATCACCACTTTTAAGTATTGAGTACTCCTTCACTGTGGTAATCTACTCATTCAATCAGTGCTTACCACCACTTTTAAGTATTGAGTACTCCTTCACTGTGGCAATCTACTCATTCAATCAGTGCTTATCACCACTTTTAAGTATTGAGTACTCCTTCACTGTGGCAATCTACTCATTCAATCAGTGCTTATCACCACTTTTAAGTATTGAGTACTCCTTCACAGTGGCAATCTACTCATTCAATCAGTGCTTATCACCACTTTTAAGTATTGAGTACCGTATTTTACGACGGACTATAGGTCGATAGGTCGAATTGCTGCTTTTCGGCTAAATTTTTTGGGGAATACTAAGATAGGTCGAAGCATTCCATAGGTCGAGGATGCGAATGACAACTTGGGTAAATATCGTCACATCGAACGTTTTTTTTTGGTTTTTTTTACATCGCCATCGGTAAACATTTGTCCTATAACGTTCTTCAGTAAGTATATACAAGTATTAATTCAAGAATACTATTCTTATGTGTCATAAAAGAAATAATTATGAAAGTTAAATGAAATAAAATTTTGTTTTTAAACTTATGTTTGTGTGTTTTTTTATGACGAGTCCGGTTTATAAACCCACACATCGACGACATTCAAATCAGGCCATCTGTGGGTGTCACAATAGATGGTAAACGGATGTTCATACAATAAAATAATTAAGCTGTCAAAACAATGTATCACCTTGTGCAGTTTTATTGACACACCTTTAAACTGTGTTCAATTATTAGTACACAATTTATGTGATTGTCTCGGTCCAGTAAATTTTCAATCAGCTGATCAGGATAAGTGCCGACAGAGGTTCACCTGTGTTGATTATCTCATGGTGATTATTTTATTTGTTCCTAATTGACCAATTCAAGTGTAGAACATTATAGTTTAACGAAATCGATAATTATTTTCCAGTACATTTAGTATAAAAAGCTTGTTCACCACGTGTATTGTGAGATATAATATTGCAACCGCCATGTTTTACTACAACCTCGTGTGCATGCTCGTGTTCGGTACCCCTCGTGTTTGATGGAAAGCTATAGGCCTATAGCTATATTTAGATATTTTGTGATAATAATTTTATAAACGATCCACCCTGTNTTTTTTGATTTTATATATGATCATGAAATTTCGGAATAGGAACGACCTATTCATAGTAACGTAGACAAAAACATATTTATGTGTTGAAATCATAATCAAAATTTTGAAGGGCCATTTTCATGGCATACTCGTTTCATTTTAAGACCATTTTTCTCTATTCTGTAAAACCCCATACAGCCCTTCATATCAAACTGACATATAAACAGACTTTTTCCCCTTCCTGGATAATGGAAATAGATACAGTTATTTCCCTTTGCATATTCACAACAAATTCAAATTTATCAACAAAATAACACAAACATATTAAGCTAAATCAACGAAAATCTCTATGAAACATTGTATAGAATACAATAAATAATTATCCTGCTTACTCTATATTGCTCCTATTAGATCCACCACTTCATCACAGTCGTAGCAGGAACGAGAACCCTGCATGATAGAGATTGTTCATCGTCCATGTGACATTATCATACAGCAAGATGCTTTAAATATAGGTGGCAAAACCTTTTTCTACAACCATGTAAACTACAAACAATCCTTAAGAATACTACAAAACAATGACGCTATTTGGTATATCTTATTATAAAAAGTATGGCCGAATTTACTATGGCCGAATTGGTCTATGGACGAATCGGTATATGGCCGAGTTGGTTTATGGACGAGTCATCTCGAAACCGAAGCCAGCGTGTTGAGGAAAAAAAATATCGACCTATCGTCCGTAAAATACGGTACTCCTTCACTGTGGCAATCTACTTATTCAATCAGTGCTTATCAACACTTTTAAGTATTGAGTACTCCTTCACTGTGGCAATCTACTTATTCAATCAGTGCTTATCACCACTTTTAAGTATTGAGTACTCCTTCACCATGGCAATCTACTCATTCAATCAGTGCTTATCACCACTTTTAAGTATTGAGTATTGACAGATGTGTACTCCTTCATATTAACTTAATAGGTTCACTGGGGCACTCTACTCAGTGCCAATCACCATAAATTACTGAGTTTGACTCTTGTCTATAGTAAGGTGTATTTGATAAAATTTGCTAATGATTTATGAAAGGTTGATGCATCCTCAGATTCCTTCATGAATAAAACTGACCACCTTAAAATAAAAGTGGCATTCACACCCATAATCAAATAAAATTTACAGATATTTAAAACTAGAGGCTCCCAGGAGCCTGTATAGCTCACCTGGGTATAATAACAACATCAGTCAATAAAACTTGGCAACTCCGGTCAAAAAATAACAAATGTAGCCCTCGTCATTGCAGACCCCCTCACAAAAAAAATTTGGGCAGGGGTTCCCCCCCTTTAATGTAAGTTATCAATATTGCTGTAAAAAAAACATCAATGTCAATGGTTCTCAAAATTTAGCTTTTGCTACTTCACATTTTTTTTTTTGTNCAGATCTTCAATAAGGACGAGTGCAAGTACCTGTTTCTTCCGTTTCAACTTAAAAACAAAGCTTGTCGATTTCATTCATTCATTCTCATGTCAATGTCATGTTTACTACACAAAATATTACAACGCCACATGCAATGCTGTAAATACACACTTATTTAAAACCGCATTAAATCTATTAGAGGAAATCAGTTCAAATTCAGGTATAATTGATATTTGAAGCTTTTTTAGATCTAATAAGACGACAATTTATATTACTATGTACAGCAGTCGTAGAATGGATTATTGATTATACAATGTACTCGGCCGATTTGATTGGCTGACAATACCATGTAAGACAAGGTCACGCGCAGCTGTCTTTATGGCTTGTCTTACATAGAAAACCTAACAAAACGGAAGAAACGAATATACTTTGATGTACTTACCTCTAGCCCTGTCTTTGACCCTCTTCTAATGACCTTTAACATTTCTGACCTCTGTTCCATCATTAATGTTCTTTCATATGTGTAGGCAGATATATCATTATTACTCTAAAATAAAAAATAAAAAACAACATAAAGTTAAAGGTTAGGGTTGCAAACGTTGTCTAGTATATTGGCATTAATCATACCTCAACGAGTCCTTGGCATGCACCGTTAGTGAATTCTGTCTAATCCAACACACCAAGGGACCAGGAAAATGTGTTGGATTGTATAGGAGGTTGGAATACTCAGGTTTGATTAAGTTAACAGAAATACATTGGGACTATAAATTTTTGTCGGATGTCCCAGGATGTCGGAAAACTCAGGTGTCGGATTGCACAAGTTCCACTGTATATATAAAATGAATCTTGAAATGTTGGTGATGGTTACATAGTCTTTGTCAGAAGCTGACACTCTTCTCTTATTGTATCACTGTAGAGCACATAGCATCTGGGAAAAGAACTTGATGAAAAACCTTAAACAAAATGTAGTCAATGAAGCATGAAATGTCTAACATGGTGACCTACTTTCTGTTGGAGGGTGACCCACTCCACAAGATGCATCTCCATGCCAAGTGACATCATTGTAGGGCATTTAGTGTCTAGGAAAATAAACTTTAACATTGAAAGTGGATACTGACATGGAGAAACACTAGCAAGCAGAGGGTACTCCAATGGATTACCTTCTTTTTAAGTATATTAAACATTGATACTTCATTACTATTTATTTCATTTATCAGTATGTATATTGATTGATTGTTGTTTAACATCAAGTCAGCAGTATTTCAGGTATACTATTGACTGGAACAAATTTCTGAACAATGCATCTTGCAGGTAAAACGACCTTCAGAACTAAGGAAATTTAGGTTAGAATACAAGGATAACATATTGGAAAAGGACTGAATATTTTGCTTTACAACAGGCCACTAACAACCACTCCTAACAAACAAATGTTCATTAGGAGCTGCTGTTAGTTGTCTTCTACATACAAGGAGAATGACATTAACAACCACTCCTAACAAACAAATGTTCATTAGGAGCTGCTGTTAGTTGTCTTCTACATACAAGGAGCATGACATTAACAACCACTCCTAACAAACAAATGTTCATTAGGAGCTGCTGTTAGTTGTCTTCTACATACAAGGAGCATGACATTAACAACCACTCCTAACAAACAAATGTTCATTAGGAGCTGCTGTTAGTTGTCTTCTACATACAAGGAGCATGACATTAACAACCACTCCTAACAAACAAATGTTCATTAGGAGCTGCTGTTAGTTGTCTTCTACATACAAGGAGCATGACATTAACAACCACTCCTAACAAACAAATGTTCATTAGGAGCTGCTGTTAGTTGTCTTCTACATACAAGGAGCATGACATTCTCCTTAAAGAAGGTACTTGCTTACATTACACCCTAAGGGGGAATTGTTTATTGATTTGTCAGGGTTGCCATGGTGACCATTTGTGTATAATGTATATACATACCATTTCTACAACCTCTACCTCAGCATTTATTCTCAGCTGATACATAAATGTTTCTAAATCTTTCTTCATTTGAACTGTATTGTCCTCTAGTTCTGTTTTTAGGTTAAGGTAATATATATATATTATAAATACTGTATATGAAGATCAAGATAACCTTGATATCAATTCAAATACTATTGTTTTTACGACAGTGCATAAATATATTTCACAAAGTAAACGATTTTTATAATTCATAAAACTCAGATACATCATGTGATTTTCTATCTAGAGTGCAACTTACAATTTCCTTTTTTTTCTTCTTCCTTTACCTTTCAGTTATATAAACAATATTAAATGAATTGAGTATGTTTTAATGACTATTTGCAATTTTTCATGTGGTTTTTTTAGGAAATGGATTAGTATTTATAGCGTTACGCTTGTTTCTGAATCCTATGTTATATTGTATTGTGAAAAAAAATGTAATATGTAATTCATCAATAAAATATGTTTAAACCAAGATGACCGTTGAGAAAAAAAGGAAGAACATTTCCTGAACATTTTAATGTTTTATTTTCCACTAAACATGCAGCATTAAATATTCAAGCAAAGACTGGTTGGCTTGGAATCAGGATAATGTGTGATATGTGTACTCGCGGACTGCTCCGTCCTGTCCCAATGGTCAAGTCAAATCAAAAGTTGCCATTCCAAGTCAAAAGTCATGTCATCAAAAGAAGTCAAGTCAAAAGTCAAGCCTAAAAGTCAAAAGCCATTGACATTATATAGCTGAAAACTTGCTCACTTGGTAAACAACAATCAGTCATGTCATAGTAAAACACTGTGTAAAAGTACCTAATGTAAGAAAAATATTTACTGCTAATTTATTCATATGTAAATATCTTGAGGGAGACGAACACCATTTTAATTTCTGAACATATTGGTATCTGAGGAAAAGAAGCATTTCGGCCAAGTTAAATTTAATTCTAATGCAATTTGTTTGTATCGTCAGATTTGATTGGTTACTATTCTACGTAACATTATCAATCTAAAAATCGTAACTAAGGGTTTCAGCTAAAAAGATCCACCATCTTGAAAACGTGAAATCCTACATGTCACATTTACAAAATGGAAAAGCCATTTTTATCTGAGATGGCTTGAAACTAATAATACAATAAAGGATACGAGCAACAGTAAATATTCTCAATCTACAGTTTTTGAATGTTCTGTGTTGTTTCAGTAAGAATGGTAGCAACATCAACATCCCACCATCGTGGACAATCCACCAGATATCAATTGTACCAGATAACTTCTCTGATGTGTCGGGAAATTGATTAATTCCCTTTACTGCTAACAGTGCCATCTGTCCTGCATTTATGTTCTTTATGGCATCTGAAATAATAGCAATATAATTACATGTACAATCAAACCTGCCGTAACAGTCACCTTTATATAATGGTCACCTGCTCATAACGGTCACTTTCGTGCTCTCCCGGTGCATTTTAGTATATATTTTAATTCGATATAGCAGTCACCTGTTTAATGTGGTCAGCGGTCACCATTTATAAGTAATTTTCAGCGTAAAACCCTATGTATAACGGTAAATTTTATTTTAAAAATAATACCGTAAGTGATTTCGGAAGATCGGTATTTTTCTCAAATGTACCAAAAATCCCGAGGTGTTACAAAATATATTGACTAATTTACTTAATTAAATAAACAAACACCATGCATTTTGTGAATCGTAAATGACATAAAGGACAGTTTATCCCTGGGCGTTATTGGAATTTTTTATCAATTACGACGAGAATAGAAATTCACTCACCAAAAATATTTTGTATCTAGTGCATCATGTCAAAATCATCAACATCCGTAAATAGGAAAGCTTTGAAATTTGACAACAAAGTGAAAGCGATAAATCATTATGATGTTGGGAAAAGTTGTCGGGCTGTGGGCGAGGAGACGAGTGTTGGTCATACCCAGATATAATGAACATTCTTTAAAGAAAATGCGAGATTCTTTATGATTTTGAAAACAACGTTCCAAGTTCAACATCAAGTTACTGGAAATTGTACTTTTGTTTATTAAATATCTATATTTATTTATTTGTATGTTTTATTCAAATCATATCATATTGAGATAATTTCATCAACAATAAATGTAAACCAGAGTAAAACTACAACAGGAACAATATAACAAGTAAAACATTATTAAAAACATAAGATGTAATGTGTAATGAAAAATGTTTATTTACAACAAACGTGCAATATTTTGTCAAAAAATCAAAACCCTTCACATAAAGGTCACCTGTATATAGCGGTCATTTTGTCAATCTCCGACAGGTGACCACTACAGACAGGTTTGACTGTATATATATATAAAGTTTGTTTTTGCTTTTGTTTACATAATTGATATGTTAATAAAAGACATAATCTTTAGAATATATGTTTAAAATCAAAATTTGTCTAGAAAAGACAAAATCAGAAGTTAACATAGAATAAATATGTTTTATTCAAAGACTTAATTGCTCTAATGCATTATATACAAATATAGGGGACCGTCCTGGTCGTGATCGTATGGTAGTTGGATTTACAACTACCTATGCAATCAGTGTCTATCACCACTTAATGCGAGTTCGAATTCCACTAATGGCAAGGTGCACTTGATACAACACTATGTGATCAAGTTTGTCAGTGACATGCGGCAGGTCAGTGGTTTTTTCCAGGTACTCCAGTTTCCTCTACCAATAAAACTGACCGCCACGATATAACTGAAATATTGTTTCAAGTGGCGTTAAACACCATAACCCTAACGCTAATTCTTTACAAATATATTTGCATTAGCAGGAACAATTTAACAGGCAAAGAATGTCAGGGCATATATTATCCTCATTATTGAAGACTTTGAAACATAGAGTAGCAATGAAAGTGCTGTTCCTTTACTTTAATATGTGTCTTAGTGTAAAGTTGGATAGTTTCTTATTTCATTTACATCAATATCCTTTCTTAACAATTGATTTTTAGCTTCAACAAGATGAACTGTGAACTAATGCTCACCTATGATACCCCCGCTCTTCGGCAAACAGGAAGTAGGAATCTGACAGGTCAAAAAACGCTTCCCACGATATGGGGTATCTATATGAAGCTTGTGACCAAATATCAGATTTCCATCATCAATAGTTGCTGAGAAAAATGCGATGAAAAATGAGCATTTATGTTCAATGTGTATAAAAATCAACATAGTCAGCAAACAGGAAGTGGGAATCTGATGGGTCCAAAAACGCTTCCCACAATATGGGGTACCGATATGAAGCTTGTGACCAAATATCAGATTTCTGCCATCAATAGTTGCTGAGAAAAAAAGTGACGAAAAATGTGCATATATGTTCAATGTGTATAAAAACCAACTAAGTCGGCAAACAGGAAGTAGAAATCTTACGGGTCCAAAAACGCTTCCCACAATATGGCATACCTATATGAAGCTTTTGACCAAATATCAGATTTCTGCCATCAATAGTTGCTGAGAAAAATGTGACGAAAAATGAGCATATATGTTTAATGTGTATAAAAACCAACTAAGTTGGCAAACAGGAAGTAGTAATCTGACGGGTCCAAAAACGCTTCTCACAATATGGCATACCTATATGAAGCTTGTGACCAAAAATATCTTGGGACGGACAAACGGAAGGACGGACAGAGGTAAAACAGTATACCCCCCTCCCCCTTCCGGGGAGCGGGGATATAATAATATCTATGAAACATTACATGTAGTGGCACAATACCTGTCCTTACCTACAAACACTTTATGACTTCTTTCATCTCCACTGTGTCTCCACCCATAAGGCCACCCTATCATAACTGTATTATGTCTTAATCCTCCTAATCCTGAATTCTGTATTCTATAAATAGAAATATAGGTTGTTTGTCTGAACAGACTGACAGGTTGTTAGAAAGATCTCTAAAAAGGCTAACTTTTCTTTGACAATTGCAACAAATGAAGGTTTTTGTTCAATCATAACACTGGAAATTTCTATTTCAATTTAGGACTAAATAAAGTTAAACAAGATGAACTGTGAGCTAATGCTCACTTATGATACCCCCGCATATATGTTCAATGTGTATAAAAACCAACTAAGTCGGCAAACAGGAAGTAGGAATCTGACGGGTCCAAAAACGCTTCCCACAATATGGCATACCTATATGAAGCTTGTGACCAAATATCAGATTTCTGCCATCAATAGTTGCTGAGAAAAATGTGACGAAAAATATCTTGGGACGGACGGAAGGACGGACAGAGGTAAAACAGTATACACCCCTCCGGTGGAGCGGGGGTATAAAAATCAATGAAATGTTCCTATGAAACATTTTACTGCCTACTGTAAATTTTATCTAAACCAAACCCTGACTAAACCAGAATAATGTATAAATCGAATTTAAATAAAGTTCCAATGTAGGAAATCTTTGTTTATTTACCCTGTAAAAAACGAAAACCTGTCTATTCCAAACATAAAAGTTGGTCCTGAGGAAGTTCAGTTTAGAAAAGTTTCACTATACTTACAAATGACAAAGTCCGTCAGTAACATCTTTAGCTATAACAACATCAGCAAAACCTTTAATTCCTGTTGTTTCTATCAGTTTGTTTAATGACTGAAATAAAACAGAATTTATATTATAAGTGCTATTACATTTTATAAAAAATCTATCTAATAAAAGGTTTGATTAATTGATTGCCAACTCCAACTGACCAATCTTTCAAATACTAGTATATCATGGTGTGAACAATTTACATCTCCATGACATGATGATGATGTCCACTTTGTACTAGACCAACACGTTTTGCTGTATTTTTATAGTTCTAGCTCACTGAAACAAGTAGACATGTCGTTCCACTCTCACCACTTTCCTGCTTTCAAGCCTACCAGTCTCTGCTCTTACTCTACTGAATTAAGTAGACATGCCGTTCCACTCTCACCACTTTCCTGCTTTCAAGCCTACCAGTCTCTGCTCTTACTCTACTGAATTAAGTAGACATGCCGTTCCACTCTCACCACTTTCCTGCTTTCAAGCCTACCAGTCTCTTACACTTTAATGATACATGCTCAGTGGAGAAGCAACAAACACTCATTGGGAGAACAAGCTAACAAACAATGCACAATTCAGGCAAAAAAAAGGTAGCACTAGGATTGGCCTCTGGTTGGAAGTTTAGATCATCACATACAAACAGGATATAATGCAAAGGGGTAGATAATTTTGTCTTGTAACAGGGAGGATGAAAACTGATCTGAACATCATCACCTACATTTTAAGATCTTTATTCATACTGGAAAGTACTGTTTCCCCTCCTCAGTATATTTACATGTAAAATCCTACATAAAGATACATAAATTTAACATAGATTGTGTTGATGTGTTAAAAGATAGTTTTTCTTATATCATAGCATTTAGAAATGGCTATTCATGTGTACTTTCTGTAAAACTAGAAAAATCAAAAGTAATACATTGATTTGAGTCATTCTATAACAAAAACTAACTTTTGATATGGCGGCTTTTCAACACCCACTACCAACACAAATTAGTCAGAAAGAATTTATTTATACTTGTTTACATAATCTGTTAGAGATGATTGATCACCGCCATACAACTTCTAATGGAATATCTCTTAAATCAAGAATTACATTTGTTAGAAAAGGTCTTCTACAAATTTTATCCATCTTACAGATAAAATTAATGAATAACACTCACCAAAATCAGATTATACCACCAAAACCACACTTGATTAAAAGTTAACATTATCTCCTTTATCTAATGTTCTTTACTTAAGCAAACTATTTTTGCAGAAATATTTTTACCTGTTTAGCAGCTTGAGCATCAGCATATTTTTCTGTATAATCACCAGGTAACACAGAATTGATTAAGGTCAGTCCTTTTCCTGCAACAAGATTTTAAACAATAAGCAAAGTTTTTTTTTAAATTGCAACATGTACAAGTGCTAATTAGAATTAGGGCCTCTTAATTTTTCATTTCATATAAATTAATTCATTATACTGTGGATCATAATTTCTCCCATTATGACGTCGTTTTAACCCCGCTGAACCGTGGTGGAAAAATCTGTAATTCTCTAGAGGATTAAAATGTCTTGTGCCTTTCCCCACATTTGACTCGTTTGACGGCTTTTGAAATAAAGTTCGTGTTAAATAATGGGAGAAACAAATTCTCCTTCAGTTGCCCATGTGGGTTACGATATTTCTCCACTCTCGAGAGTTGAATTAAAAAATTTAACCACTCGCCTTACAGCTCGTGGTTAAACTTTTTAATTTAACTCTCTCGCGTGGAAAAATATCGTAACCCACAGGCAATTGAAGGAGAATCTGTATAGCCATTCTCTATTATACAATGTAATAATAACAAAATATCTCTATTAAAGATAGTTAAATTTCTACATTTGTTTGTCTTTACATATAATCTAGCTTAAACTAATTTCCCCTATTCTCTTTAGACCCTTTGGTGTTTTTGTTCATACAGACTTTAAAATTATTTGGCTTTCTAATCTTTTCACTATGAGCGTACCTGATGAAGGTTATTCCAGAAATGCGTCATGCACACTATATTAGACATATATGTTATTTAAGGATTGATCTCAAATTTTTTTCGGTTCATGAAGAAATAAACTCAAAAATGTGGTACACACTGTAACCCGCAAAGCGGGTTACGCAAGGGTATGTACCACATTTTTTAGTTTATTTCGAATGAACCGAAAAAAAATTGAGATCAATCCTTATAAATTAATTCCTAATTAATTTTTTTTCTTGTCCCAAAAATATTTTGACGGATAATAATTGCTTAAAAAGAATTAAAATTAAAAATTTTCCCAATTGAGACCCCAACATGTGACTTCCGGTTAAAAATTTTATCTATGACATGATGGATAAAAAATTCTAACCAATCAAATTCAAGCATTTGCTACAAATTAATTTATTATCATATACTGAGAATTCAGTTAACATGTGGATCCAAATTTTTTTCAGTTGAGTAAAAATTGCAATTCCCCTTTTTAATTGTAGTTATTTTGGGTTTTACTTTCACTATGACATCATTCGGCATGAGTGTCTTTTTTTATATCGCAAAAGCAAAAAGTGAGTACCGTAAATAATTCAGAAGACACAAAATGTTCTTTAAATCTAATAAGCTGTAAACAAAAAACAAAACTATACTAATTCCAAAAGACATTTTAATCTACATTGATATCGGTTAAATTATTCTAATCTCTAAAGTCAAAATTTGTATTGCTAAGCACTATCCTTGGGTAGCAGCAGTCTAATAATGTGAATATTGTATTATTTCTAATGAAATCACTGTTCTAATCCCATCTTTACATACCTGCTTTTAACTGACTAGCAAAAGTAACCATTTTAGGATATTTTGGTGTCAGGCCTGTGTCCATTTTCATTAATACTAATAACTGGGGTCTGAAAGAATTCCCATTAAAAATAATATTGATAGACTCAATAATAATAATGGAGAAAAAATAATAAAAGTTGAAATAGTCACAGTTTTTGGATCATCACAAGCAATAATTTATATACATACAATGTACTGGTAACCATAGTGATTGATCAACCATATAAACAACAAACCCTTCCATAACATGTCTTTTTATATTGATTTCAAGTAAGAAAAAATTCCAGTTATTTACTGATAGTTTTCTCCAGGAGATCCAGCTTCTACCACTAACAAAACTATTAGATAAGATATTATATAAAAAAATGGATCAAATCCCAAAATTTACATCTTCAGACGGATTAAAACAATAATTATTGATTGTTTCTTTCTTTCAATAAGTTTATAATAAATCATAAAGATAACACAATGGCATTGGAACGGGCCTGGGGAAAAAGGGGGTTATACTGGATAGGGAAAATTTTGCCTGGCAATAAGGCACCAAAGACCAATCCCAATTAGCAATAGCTCGTTAATGGCTGCTACAAGTAAAATGTTTTTACCAACAAGAACTGTGACATGCAGTTGCATCCTGTTCTAGTGAGGAGTTGTAAACTGACAGGTTGTACTTTACAGTAGGGAATATGATCCCTATTTCTATACCTTAGGGATCGTCTCAAAATGTAACAGTTTTTTTCAAATGAAGTTAGTTTCATTTGGCTCAGACCACCCACCCACCCCCTCCAAATGAAAGTGTGAAAAACCAAACTCCACCTAAAAATATAGGGTTTAGAACCATGTATTATCCATATGCATGTCATGATAAAGAGTCTATCTAGACTATGAATCTTTATCCTTTCAAAATCACAGACACTTGATTTCATCTGGGTCTGACCTATAATCCGACAGTCCGATAGTCCGACGGTCCGACAAATGCTTTATTTCTTTGAAAGTTAACACTATAACATGTGTAATATGGGGCCAGAAACCGAACCGTTTACTCATCAAAGAAAGGTCCAGAACATCGGAAACACGATATCAAAGACGGACAAACAATTGGCAGGGCCACACAAGAACTAAAAAAAACCCACATATATGAACAACACGGACTCCATGAAAACCTGGATCCAGTCGTGATGAACCGGTAGTGTAAGTATGCCTGTATATTTTTTAGTAGTGACGACTTCAGGCTTTATTCAAGTAGCGTGTAGCCGAGTCCAGCCAAGAAAAGTCACTATTGAAAAGAAAGATGAAATAAATGAATACAAAAAAAACTAGAGGCTCACATGAGCCTGTATCGCTCACCTGACATAACTAAGTCCTCTTAAGAATGTCTGCATGCCGAATACATCTAAGTTACTATTCAAATCACATAGGGTTCTATGTTAAAACTATGTCTGCTCATGGCAGCCATCTTGGATGGAGGTAGTAGTCACC
>MJUT01053307.1:313040-329426 GCA_002080005.1 Gigantidas platifrons
TGTGTAGTTTCTGACAAGAAGATCTTTGAAAATTGAGCCAATCAAAACACATTATTGGTCCTGCCCGCCATGTTGAATTCCTGATCGAAACAAAAAACATTACTTTTATAGAGGACCTCCTGATACACATTCCTGCCAAGTTTGGTTCCATTTGGCTCAGTGGTTTATGAGGAGAAGATTGAAATGTGAAAAGCTAACGACGGAGGACGACGACGACGGACGGCAAGTGATGGCAATAGCTCACATGACCCTTTGGGTCAGGTGAGCTAAAAAAAAAAATTATAGAGTCATATGGTAAAAATTAAAGATTAAACTTTGAAACATTGCAGGAGTCACTTTGACAACTTGGGAACATTTTGTTGTTATACATTGTATTAAAAGCATAGCAAATTCTGGGTGTTGAAGTGGTCACAACAGTACAGTATTTGTATCTACCTATGAAATCAGTACCTATTACCACTTAAGTCTGAGCTCATTTCCCATCCATAGTGAGGTGTACTAAATACAACCTTAAGTGATAAAAGTAGGTCAGTTACCCAGTTTCGAACCTAGGATCTACAGCCCTCGAGCCGAGCTTGCTAATCCATTACACCACCCATGTATTTTTGTTTTTGCTTTTCATTTCTGAAATAATGGCATATATATGGCATACATAAAATACAACTAAAAACTGCTGACTGTCTGTTTTTATACAAATTCTTTCTAAATAATATTTATAATACATACCTTACACTTCCATCAGCATTTGAGGCAAAAAATCCAATATAAATACAGAATATAGACAGTATTACACAGGCTAATGAAAGAGCAGCAAATTTACTAACAAATCTAACACCAATGAACACTATAACACTTAGTAACAATAATATTATTGTGCCGTACAGTCTGTAGTTGTTTAAAGCATTCACTTCTATTGTCACATCACCAAATAGTGATATCTGTGGTGCTATAAATTTCTGAAATAAAAAAAAAAGGATATACATGTATTACAATGTACTATTATCATTACAGTTGAATTCTGCTATCATGATCTTTACAAGTTATTTCCTTGGATAAGTAAAGGTTGGTTGGTTTACGGTGTTTAACACCACTTTCAATAATATATCAGTAATATCGTGGCGGTCAGTTTTATTGATGGATGAAACCAGAGTACTCGGAGAAAACCACCAACCTGTCGCAAGTCACTGACAAACTTTATTTAAAAAACGTTAGTGGTGATAGGCACTGATTGCATAGATAGTTATACATCCAACTACAATACCATCACAACCTCCAAAATAAAAGTGTGCTTACACAGTAAAATTTACCTTCAAATTCACTTGTTTCAAATTTTACTTGTGCACCTGTTATAGCACAAATTAGACAGTCTGAAGACCAATCTAATATTTGATGGTCCCAGCAAACAAGTTTGACAACACGTCTAAAATGTGAAAATTGTGCTTGAAACAGATGTTAGGTAAAGTTTACATCAAATTTGAAGGAAATATTTGACTATGTAAAAGCAACTTAAAATTTTGGTCAGATAGTAGTAGATTTAGCTTAAATTATCTTGGATAACCTGGGAAGTAAAATCAAGAGTCTGTCTGACTGAGACATCCAGATTCGATGTCATTTTGGATTTTTAACATCAATTTCAACAATATTTCTTTTGTATCATGGTGGTCAGACTAATTGGTAGAGAAAACTGTACAGCCCCAAGAAATCCACTGACATGTCTAATGTCACTGACAAACTTTTTTTTTCACAAAAGGTTGTATTGAGAAAGGCATGTAATAACATTCCAGAAGCAGTTAATAAACTTGCTTTATCAGCCCGCTTGGACCATTCTTGTGAAACTGGGTGAAATAAACATGACTCCTCTTATTATTCTAAACAAAACTCAAAAGTTTTATTACAGGATAAAATTTTAGCTTTATTGTCTACAAGTATATGATAAAATATAATATTCTTTCCAGTGGCCTCCGTTGAAAGGATTTCACTTTATTCCTCATTGAAAAAATATAATTAAGTAATACTGTCCAGAAAAATTTCAAAGGGTAAAACTGGTGTAATATTTTAATTTTATTGAGACATTGTTTACCTAATAGATAAAATTAAAACAATCGGTAAATATTGGTTACTGTAATGCAGAGTGTTACAAATGTCCCCCAAACGAACAATACACAAGATATGATATGATCTGAAGGATCATAATATGACTCCCAAATCATGGATATCAATTCCCAACATCAAAATCTACTTGGAAACCAAATTTCGCCCAAATCGGAGGATTTTTGTATTTGGTGACCATTTTGTACCTTGGTTACCATGGCAACGACCGCTATTTTGAATTTTTTCAACCCTCCAAAAGCTGCCACACACTACGGTGAATATTCCTACAAAGTTTCATGAAGTTTGATGAAAATCCAAAAAAAATTTAAATCCCCCCTTTTTTGTTTCCATGGCAACTGCGGCAAAGTTTGTCCAACCAATTCCAATTTTTTTGGTTTATCTCGCTCCACTAGATGTGGATATTGTTCCTATCAAGTTTCATCAATTTCTGTTCGGCGAGTAACCTGCTATGATCATTTTTGTGTTTTTCAATTTTTTAGCATTTTGGCCATTTCCATGGCAACGACAGCCATTTTGAAAATTCCGAAAGTAGTCTGCACATCTACTCATAGTGCTTAACATTCCTGTGAAGTTGCATTGATTTCTGTTCAGTAGTCGCTGAGAAATGTGTCAGACAAACTTTTGGCTGAAGAAAGAAAGAAAGAGGAAGAAGAATAATAATAAGAATAAGAAGAAACGGAGCAAACACAATATGTCTCCCAAACTTCGTTTGGGGGATATAAATATGCCAGTTTTAGAAAACAATTGTTTCAATTTGGCAGGAGAGTTAATAATGAATAAATATAGATATATTTCCTATCAGATTTCAATTTGGCAGGAGAGTTAATAATGAATAAATATAGATATATTTCCTATCAGATTCCTGACAGTTAAGTAGTTTTCATTACACAATCTACCACTATTAAAAAGGTCATTTTAGAGAAAACAGACTTCACATAACAAATATCATCCCTTTGATGTTTCAAAATCATTCCAATTATAGTGTCTTTGTATGAAGTTCCTTGTTGGTGGTGAGGAAGTAAGCAAAATAAATTCTGATGAAATAGTCAATTATAATATATCAAAATGGCTGGTACTGTTGGTTTTATAACAATACACATGATAAATAATGGCATTTTGAATTAATGAGATATGACAGCTGATCGCTCTTCTTTTCGAAATGTATTTTGTTTACTGGTATCAGATTTTATTATATCAAAAAAAATTTCAGCTTCATACTTGAAATTGGCACTGAGAAAGTTATAGCATGTTTTACTGGTATCAGATTTTATTATATCAATTTTTTTTCAGCTTCAGATTTGAAATTGGAACTGACAAAGCTATAACATGACAACCCCCCTTTATTTCATCGCACAAGTTAGAGTAAAAATCAATACATGTAGACTTGTCTCATAGGGGTAAATTACATAAATAAGGACCAGTCTATACCATGCTGATAAACAAGGCTATATTAATTGATGTATGTTGACAGTTTACAACAGCCCTATTATTAGTCACCAGTATCATTTAGATTTTTCTGCCTGTTTAGATTTATTTTCTGTTTGGTTTGGGATGACATATGGTAAAGTTAGGAAATAATATAAAGATTTATTTTCCGTTTGATTTGGGAAGACATATGTTAAAGCTAAGAAATAAATCCTAATGGAGGATAGGAAATATCTGATAGGAAATATATCTATATTTATGGCATGCATATAAAGCTATACTCAACTTTATTATACAGAGATGGAATAAATAGAAAGTGTTATTCTGTTCTACATAATACAGATTTTATTTTCATTACTAATAGTATGGAAAGTTCAGGCCATTTTAGAACAAGTATACTGTAACTGTTTAAAATGAATGATAACTCTTTTTTAACAAGATGAACTGTCAGCTAATGCTCACTTATGATACCCCCCCCCCCCGCATATATGTTGAATGTGTATAAAAACCAACAAAGTCGGCAAACAGGAAGTAGGAAGCTGACGGGTCCAAAAATGCTTCCCACAATATGGCATACCTATATGAAGCTTGTGATCATATACTGTAAATTCAGAAATTATTGTGTGCATTTATTATTGCGATTCCTCAACCGCCGGCAAAAATGCGAGGTTTAATTATTGCGACGTGCCAAGACGTGCATTTTCGTTTTCGTATTTGTATGTCGTTAATCCCCTTGTAAGCCACTGTCATGTTTACCTTTAATTAAAGTGAATACACATTTCCCTTGGCCTTTGTACACACATTTTTCACATGATTGAGAATCTAGAAAGCTTTCCACATGTTGGAAATGTATTATCGATCAAAGCCTGCTTGTGGGGATCTAGAAACTTTTGCAACAGGTGAACTTTAGTCACGTGCCGAGTTGACAGTAATTGAACATCCGAAGTCTTGGGGTTTGGCTTCATGCCGAGTCGACAGTAATTGAACATCCGAAGGCTTGGGGCTTGGCTTGGGTGATATAAAGGTTAATGAAATTTCAAAGAAAGATCAATTGAAGTGTACAAAATAAATAAGTAAACAAAAACGACAGCTTAAAAGAATTATGGCTTGTACGAATCTTTTATCGGAACAAACTTCAGTTTTACAAACAAATTTTAGTCGGTTTTTTTTCAAAGTGATATTTTAAAATAAAATATTGCTCAATTAACTATATGGTATTAATTAGAAATTAAAATAAAAGGCCGTTGGCCACTGGTCCCCCGACGCCAAGGTTACATCGTAAGATTAAATTTTGAAACTACTGTAAACTAGAGGGTCAGGGGAGCCTGTATCACTCATAATTCTGAAAGGGGACCATCCAAGGACCATTTTGAAGTAAAAAAAGGGGAGTAACTCTGGTTAGATTTGTCGAAAAACCATCATTATCGAACTTGACCTAGATATTCATGAGATACACTTAAATACCAAACCTAGTTTCAATCTGACTTTTTGTTCACAAGTTATAATTTGGAAACCAAAATATTAGCAATTTTGAAGTATAAAAAGGGATGTAACTCTTGACACACAGACAAAGTATAAAATGGGATGTAACTCTTGTAAGATTTGTTGAAAAATGATCGCTATCGAACTTGACCTAGATATTCATGAGATACACTTACATACCAAACCTAGTTTCAATCTGACTATTTGTTCCCAAGTTATCATCTGGAAACCAAATATTTAGCAATTTTGAGGTATAAAAAAGGGCACAACTCTAGTAAAAATAGTCGAAAAATTGTCATTATCGAACTTGACCTAGATATTCATAAGATACACTTACATACCAAACCTAGCTTCAATCTGACTTTTCATTCACAAGTTATCATCTGGAAACCAAAAAGCACACGGACGGACGACACCCATTTCTATAGTCCCCTTCGACGAAGCGTCAGGAGACAAAAATGCCATAAATAGATGAATTTTTGGGGGAGCAATCATTAACGTTTCAACATGTCTATGTGGAAGTTTGTCACTAAGAAATGCGCTCCAGATGGCATTGTCTTACGCCTACCAGACACTGCTAAAGCTACAAGCAAAGAAACTGTTGATAAAATGAAAGCTGCTAATACCGAGATTGTCAACACCCTTGCCACCGACAAAACAACCATGACCACCAAACGTGGGGTTAAAAGAAAAGCCGCCAATAACCACTACACACCTGAGGTCTGTGCCAAAATAAAATAAAAATCAGGCATTTATTAACACAGTTTTTATATAATTAGATCGATGAGAAACTAAAATATTTTTGATCTACCCTTACGACAAAAAAACATCGAATGAAACTAGCAAGTCATTATTTTGAAACACAGATGTTTAAATACACACTTTATTTGTGTCCCTAGACATATTTACACAGGAAATTGTAATCAAAACAATCTATAAACATGTACATGCTTCACCGCTTCCTAGGTGTCAGTAATCTATAATAACATGCACCTGTCGATCTTACCTGTGTAAGGAAAGGGAGATAAATCAAACAAAGACTGGTCAAGAGAATGAACATTAAAACTGCGAGGTTTAATTATTGCGATCCCTGACCAGTCGCATTTTTCGCATTAATAAAAACATCGCATTAATTTCTGAATTTACAGTATCAGATTTCTGCCATCAATAGCTGCTGAGAAAAATATCTTGGGACGGACGGAAGGACAGACAGCCAGATGGAAGGACTAACAGAGGTAAAACAGTAAAACAGTATACCCCCTCCGGTGGAGTGGGGGGTATAACAATACTAGTATTATTATTTAATATTAAAGTTAAAACTACTCTAGTATGAGTCTACAGTGTGACTGAGTGATTGTTGTTTAACTCTAAATGAGCTTGATCATGGCAAGTGTAAATTACATTCAATGAGACAATGATGATGCCATGTTTGTACTAAACCAACAGGCTTACTTGAATTTGTATAGTGTTAACTCACTAAAACAACAATCCTCAGATAGACATGTCGCTCCACTTGGACACATTATCATGATTCCGAGCCAACCAGTCTTAAATCTTACTCCTTAATGATGCATGCTTAGCAGAAAAGCAGCAAATAACAATTTTATAGTCTTTGGATTGACCAAACCGTGGCTTTGATGTAACAATCAAAATTTGAATGGATTTGTGTATAATTTGGGATTAAACTCACTTCGAGATACCCGAAATTTCAACACTCCAAATTTCGAGCAAAGAGAAGTATATTAAGTTGAAAAGCACTGAGATTAAAACAGGACTTCAATTTTTTTTTGCTGACTCAACTGAAATTTCGAGTCAATCAATATTTACATGAGATACAACAGTAAGACTAGTATATATTAGTAACACAATTGTCATGTTACTGACTGTAGCAGATGACACAAAGACTATCTGTAGTAACAATAAGAGTTGCCTGTTTGTTTGTTTGATGGTGTTTAATGCAACTTTCAACAATACTTCAGTCATATCGTGGCAGTCAGTTTTATTGGTGGAGAAAACCGGAGGACTCCAAGAAAACCACTGACCTGTCACAAGTCACTGACAAAATTTATCACATAATGTTGCACACCTTGCCCTGATCGAGATTCAAACTCACAAAATTAGTGGCGATAGGCACTGATTACATAGGTAGTTGTAAATCCAACTACCATACGATCACAGCCATGACAGCACCTGAAAAATAAAATACAGTGAAACCTGTGCAATCTGACACCTGAGTTTTTCTACATCCTGTGACATCCGACGAAAATTTATGATCCCAAAGTATTTCTGTTAACTAAAAAAAACCCTGAGTATTCCGACATCCTGTACAATCCGACACATTTCTCTGGTCCCTTGGTGTGTCGGATTAGACAGGTTCCACTGTATGTACAAAAACTATTTGTAATACATGTAAATACAAAACATGTATTAAACCTACCAATAGTATTTCAACAGAACCAATGATGTACATAGAAGAAGCTACTGTTGTTCCTAGATAGAATAGAATTCCTACAGCCCCTCCAAACTCTGGTCCTAGAGCTCTAGATATCATAAAATACGAGCCACCAGCAGGCACCACTCCATTGGTTGCAATAGCACTCATAGATATAGCAGTTAACAAGGTCTGAAAAACAACAAAATAGTTATCATTTAATAACAGCCGTAACCAGGTGTCACCCATTGGTAGCTATGCCACTTATAGATATAGCAGTTAATAAGGTCTGAAAAACAACAAAATAGTTATCATTTAATAACAGCCTTAACCAGGTGTCACCCATTGGTAGCTATGCCACTTATAGATATAGCAGTTAACAAGGTCTGAAAAACAACAAAATACACATGTACATCATTTAATATAAATAACAGCCATCACCAGTTGTCATTCTATTGGTAGCTATGCCACTTATAGATATAGCAGTTAGTTATCTAGCTGTTTGGACCAAGTTTGACACATTTTATTACAAAACATTTCATAAAAATAGAAGAAATCAGCTGATCAGAGGAAAATGTTCATCTAATAATTCTCCAGTGACATAAAACATATCAACCAATCAAAGCAATCATCATAACATGTATTATTAACAAATCAGAACACTGAAGAATGATTTACATATTAATCTACAGTGCTGTAAAACCTGCTCTTACAGACATTTTTATACAACAAATTATTGTCTATAGAGCATTCTTATATTCAGCACTGTCTGAATAAGCCATGTAGTTTGAAGGTTTATATATTAATCTTGAGACAGATTGTTTCTGAATATTTTACAATGATTTATAATAATCTGAATACTGTTTTAAAATAGCAAAATTTCTTCTTTATATCAAAACATTTAAAAAAAAAAATCCATATAAAGTTACTGAATATATAAAACTGTTTCATAATAATCTGAAATACTTATTTCAAAAAACCAAAATTTCTTCTTTATGTCAAAAGTACTATAAAATAAAATGTCCATTTGATGATATCAAGATTACTGTACGAGATATTTACAGAAATCAATCTAACATTCACATATTAGATTACAATAGCAATTAAATTTACTTCTTCTAATATTATTAGGCTCAAAACAGAATTTTATTCTAAGTATTTATCTTAATACTAAACAATAAAATTTATTAATACAATTATTTTATAATCGATACAAAGAATGATTCATCTTAGCACTGAAACATCTAATAATTAATTATAAACTTGTAAAGTACATTTTATTGCCTATTCTATTTGTCCTATTAAGGAGAGTTGTCTGAATTAGAAAATTAAATTTTCATGTCAGAAATAGATATTATTAAATTCTTTACAACATTAATCTAATAAAGAGACTGTAAATTTTTTTTCTAAAACTGCAAACGCACAAGTACAAACTGTTATGTAATCTTGTTTTCTTCTGGGCATTCTTGATAATCACAACAAATCAATATAAATTTGGTTCCCCAGATCTTAGTAACTATTAAATTAATTAATGGCTTCCGGGTAGAATCTGAATTAATTTAACATACACAGGTGATATTGTATTGACATTTAGATTCACCTATACAATAAAAGGGGCTCTGGTCATGATCGTATGGTAATTGGATTTACAACTACCTGTGCCTATCACCACTAAAAGTGTGAGTACAAACCCCGTTTATGGCGAGGTGTACTCGATACAACATTCTTAAAGTTTGTTAGTGACTTGCAACAGGTCGGTGGTTTTCTCCAGGAACTCCCAGTTTCCTCCATCAATAAAACTGACTGCCAAAATATAACTAAAATATTGTTGAAAGTTACGCTAAACACCATAAACCAGCCATACCTATACAATAAAGTATCATTAATATGAAAGGAAAAGTGTCCATATGCTTAACAGTTCAATTAACCATTTTTTTTTTTAAATGTCCTGGTTCCAAATCCAAATAGGAGCTATGTGATAATTATTTATCACATAATAACAAAAATCAGAAAATAGGTTGATCAAAACAGACAAAGATGCCACGATAAAACCAGTTAATGGGATCCAAACTCACTTAGATAACGGGCCCGGGTGGTTCAATGAATTACCTAACAACTCATACAAGCCTATCACCAATACGGCATGGATTCGCACCCGGCTTTGTAAATTACAAACTAGAGGCTAAGTGGGCTGAGCCTGTGTCACTCACCTTTCATTCTGCTTTGAGGAAACTTAATACAGAACCTCCCATAGGTGCTTCCCACCAAGTTTTGGTCATTTGGTTAAGCAGTTACAGAGAAGAAGATATTTAGAAATCGACCAATCAGAAACAAGAATTGTCTGTGGTGGCCATGTTTGTTAACGGATCGGAACTATATGAGCAATCTTTATAGAGGACCTTCCAAGGATGCTTCCTACCAAGTTTCGATTTATTTGGCCAAGCGATTTCAGAGGAGAAGATTTTTTAGAAATCAACCAATCAGAAACAAGAATTGCCTATGGCGGCCATGTCTGTTAACGGATCGGGACGAAATGAGCACTCTTTATAGAGGACATGCCATAAATGCTTCCTACCAAGTTTCGGTTCATTTGGCCAAGCGATTTCAGAGAAGAAGATCTTTTAGAAATCAACCAATCAGAAACAAGAATTGCCTATGGCGGCCATGTCTGTTAACGGATCGGGACGAAATGAGCATTCTTTATAGAGGACATGCCATAAATGCTTCCTACTAAGTTTCGGTTCATTTGGCCAAGCGATTTCAGAGGAGAAAATTTTTAAAAATCGGCCAATCAGAAACAAGAATTGCCTATGGCAGCCATGTTTGTTAATGGATCGGGACAAAATGAGCAATTTGTAGAGAGGACCTTCCATAGATGTTTTTACCAAGTTTCACTTCATTTGGCTGAGGGGTTTCAGAGAAGAAGATTAAAATGTGAAAAGTTAACAGACGACGGACAATGGACACCAAGTGATGGCAAAAGCTCACATTGCCTTTGGCAAGGTGAGCTATAAAGGGTGCACTCGACTCACAGCCGCAAGTGATAAAGTTTACCAGTTGCTTGCCTATGGTCGGTGGTTCTCTCCGGCTTCTTCCACCACTAAAACTCGTCGCCATGATATAGCTGAAATATTGGTGAAAGTGGTGTTAAAACACAAAAAAATCTAATCACTTTGAAAGTTTGATAACTAGATAATTTATTCATTTAAACTTCATAACTTTACACTAAGATTTCACATGTAAGTTATAATAAGCAGAGTGATTAAAAAAATATATACAATCATGAACTGTATAAAACAAACCCTTCCATAACATTTTTTTAATACATCTTCACAAACCACTTCAACTTGTCTCAAACGTCTCTGACTTTTATTTAATTAAATTTTTTCTTAAACTTACCCTTTATTAATTGACCAAAGCTGTCTCAAATAATTGTTTATATTCTCCCTTTTAAAGTGGCAACTTGACATCATAAAAATATATTGCCATTTCAGAAAACTTTCAAAGTGACTTACTGTTAGACAACAGACAAAGACGATTCCTAAACTTTCCAACAATCCTGCCATTCCTACGATCCACGTCATACGTATAAACAACAGAACACCAAATATGTTTTGTATGGTTGGTAGGTATACTCCAAATAATGTACCAAGCTTAGCCTAAAAATAGATAACAGTATTAGTTAATAAAAAATATATTTATTGAAATCTAAATAGTCCCTACATATTCTCAAAGATGCTGATTTTGTGCCGCCAGGAGACCAGATGCAGGTTACGACATCCTATGATCTGACATATATATATATACACTTATCCCCCCCCTTCTGATTTTAATCAAATGTCATCATAATTTTCTTTCAAATGTAGTAAAGTATAAAATAGATGCAAGTAACATGATTTTCTTTACTAAAATATTAAAGCAAATTTTCCCTAGTGAGTAGTGTATCTCGATATATAAATATTCATTCTTATATCATGCAAAAATACATTAAATCTGACATATTACAGAATTCAATAAAAACAATATGACTCTAGAGTTTAATAATGTTATGTTTAGAAGAATGAAGACAGTTAATAGGAAAAAATGAATATAAATAATTCTTACAATTGGAAAGTTGTCTAAGAATTGCCTTGTTTTACATTGAATCGGCCAAATATTCAAATATATTTATTCCTTAAAGGATTCCATTAGCTTTTGTTTTGATTGGTGGAACTATTGACCATTACCGTTGAAATGAAAATTTGAATGGACCCAAATTTTGAGAACCCATAACTAATTCATTGATAAAATAGCAAATTTTGATGACGACACAACAGAAGAGGAAGCAATGCAAATTTGCACAAGTAAAACAATACATTGATGTTGGCAAATATTCAAGCTGAACAATAGCAGCCATTTCTCGAAAATTTCAAAGTATTCAGTCATATTCTCATTACATCAAATATTGTAATTTACAATACAAAAGTCCACCAGGTAATTATCATAGATCTTAAAAAAATGTATACAACAAAATGTCAAATAAAGAGTTGCACCATATTTCACAGAACTCTCAAACAACATTTTTTTGTGGTGACCAGAGTACCATCAAAGGAATATTAAATCCAAGTTTGCTGTCAAATGGTTATGTGGTTTTACACTGGGAACCAAAAACATTTTTTTTTTTTAAATGTGTCTTCGTTTAATTCATTCCATTCACAAAAATTTAACCTGTATTGAGGAAATAAATAAATATAGTAGTCCCCCATATTAGGAGGTCAGATTTAACTGAGACAGTAAAATATTGCTAAGTTGTCCCCTGCAACAGCGGACACCCCTGTTATAAGGTCACTTTTTTGTTGCAGAACGAGTGGCCTTATAAGAGGGGAAATACAGAATAAACACTGCCATTTCAATAAATCTCCTGGTGGAAGCTTTAAAAGCACAAACCACAAGAAATGATATATTACAAATGCAAAAAATATGATCATTATAAAAAGAGATAAAATTCAAGTACCACATACATACTACTTTTAGTAGATAGATATTAGAAGGAATAAGCATGAAGTGTGACCTCTGCAACAAAAACAACATTGTGGTAAAATATAGATATCCCTTTCTGATTGGTGGTTATTACAGCACTGGAAATTGTGTCTTACAGATATAGAAATTACTGCAAACAAAAGACTGTTATAATTAATTTGTTAGAATTTTTAAGGTAAATTGTCAAATATTTTAGTGTATGAAAACAAATTATTCAATGATTCTGTGTACATTTGTTAGTAGATCACAGCCACAATTGAGTACCTTACATGTTTTGTCCACACAAAATGACAGTACTTTACTGAAATGACATATCCCAGATTATATTAAACACATAATAAATCAAGAATTTATTTTTTACCAATTTTAACAGACATATAAAACACAAGAAGACTTAACATTGGTAGGCATCAAGAAGCAGCAAAAATAACCTACACATATGCTAATTTACAGGCAGTGCAACAATGGCAGGGGCATCACAGCATACAACTAATACAATGTACACATTCTGTTCTAAATTATGATGTTTGTAATGAATTTAGTCCAAATATCTTTGAATTTCAATGAATGATATGTTAAAGGAAACAATACATGGACCCATTCATATATCTATATTCTTCTCTCAGTAGCCTGAACTTTCTTAAATGTTGAATTAATACAAAAGGATATGGATGCAAATGAACATAAGAGAAAGGAAGAGTGCTTTTCTTACTATTCAACATTTCAGTAGGGTCTTCAATAATGAGCACAACTTTACTTGTACCCTAAAATGATAGTGAAACAACCCTCGGTCTGCAATTGAGCTTTTTACTTCTGTTGATAAATGCTTTATCTGAGCCATCTTTGTCACTTAGACCTTATTTGATGTATAGAATTTCATTTCCCAGATGCATTTTTATCAACAAGAAAACA
This sequence comes from Gigantidas platifrons, assembly GCA_002080005.1. Classification (NCBI taxonomy): domain Eukaryota; kingdom Metazoa; phylum Mollusca; class Bivalvia; order Mytilida; family Modiolidae; genus Gigantidas; species Gigantidas platifrons. The sequence continues at coordinate 326,422 of MJUT01053307.1, forward strand.
AAATACGGGTGAAGTAATCTGACAAGTAAAGCTTGTTTATTACTTAAAGCTGATTGTCGGCAATCATTAATTATCAAGGGAAAATTTGTTATCACCAATTTATATAAAACAGTCATAAAAGATGGGAAAGAATGCTTTGGATAATTAAATTTTACAGGGAAAACTGGTTTCAGTGTTATTGTTTAAAAAAAAAAACCCATACATTTATGAAAAGGTATTTTTAAATCTTTTCCTAAAACTATTTTGTAACAAATTTTAATCCTTCAATCTGTTTAAACGCTGCCATAATCTTATAGGCTTAATGAATTTTTTACGGTCTTCCTTTTAAAAAAAATATTGTCGAGGTAAAACAAAAAGTGAATGTCATGTATTTTTTTCACTGTGAGAGCATATAAGAATTTCCCCAGTCCCTTCTTCTGGATTAGATATTGAACGAAAAGATAGTGTGTACAAAGATATACTCATAGGGCTCTCCAAAATAGAAATGTATAATATTTATATATGAAGGTCCTATAATATTGTACTTGTATGCTAGGTATGCTGAAACAAGAAAGATCAAATAAACATGCAATGAATAGTAAGGAAAGCCTCATCCATTAAAATAACAAAAATAAAATGCAAAAACAATGCAGAAGTTGGTCCTTGCTCAGTACCTTATGTTTGCCTTCCTGGAAAAAATACACAATTTTACTTGCCAGCTGCCATGTACTAATACTACATTAATTATATATATTAAAATTTGTCAATAATCATTGGTATAAATAAGGAAGCACACAATGTGATAGGTCACCATTTGTTCAAACAATGTAAGTCACTGTGAATCAGAAAATAGTCTTGTTTTTATATTTGAGTCATATTAATTACATCGATTCGAAAATAAAAATCTAACATTAATTTTATTGACAACATAGCTAACCACAGCCATAATGCTTACAAAATTTAAGCAACACTGTTTCAGCTATATTGTTGGTTTAGGCTCAGATAGTACCCAAATAAAACCTTAAATTGAAGCATCAGTAAATGTAAATACCTTGTTAGTTTTCTCAATAAGGTATATGGTATAGTCAAACACACCATAACTTGAGTTGTGATCAAACATACCCGATTGATGATACGAAAATAACTTGAATAGATTAATTTTTAACCACCGCATCTCTTTGGAGTGTGTTATTAAATGTCAAATGAGCAATTTTTTCAGCCATATCATGGCGAGAACATGTTAATTTTTTATATGATGATAATGACGATATCCGCTTTGTACTAGACCAATACATTTAGTTGGATTTTTAAAGTACTAGCTCACTGAAACAGCAGTTCATAGGAAGAATGTCACTCTACCTGAATGCAGTATCCTGATCTTTGGTCTAATTCCTTAATGTTAAAAGCTTAGCTGGAAGCAGAAAATACCAATTTTATAGTCTTTGGTTTGACCCGATCACCGATCAAACTCATGATCTACCCCACTCGAGGCGAGCATGCGAAACAAAGTGGTTGCATCCCTTCTGATTTTTTCCCCCAATTTATGATGTAACACAACTAAACTTATACTAAAATTTTTTCTTTCTATTAAGATAATGAAGCATGAAATGTTCTTTGGGCCATTAACAAAAAAAAAATCCCATCAACTATAACATCCAGATTCCAACAGCAACATTTGTCTTCATTTGTGATTTGTGCCTTTTGTTTTAATTTCAAGCTGTAAATTTAGGGCGAAATAGACTTCTAATTTACTATAAGATGGGAAATTTAAATTATTAGAAATGTTTTATAGCTTCTGTAGCATTAAAGGAGAAATAAAATTCTCATAAACTAAGACTGATCTAAAATTATCTTGTCTGTCATCTTAGAATGCTCATGATTTTCTCTCAAATAAAAATTGCATCAAACTTGATAGGAGTTAGACAAAAAAAATTACATCAGGGATGCAAATTAACGGTCGCCCAGTCGCCCACGGCGAGTAAAATTTCAGCTGGGCGATCAAATATTACTTTGCGGTCGCCCAGTTGGCGATTGAAATTTATTCATCACTCCAAGTTTCCACTGCCAACGGAATTTTAGAACGGCATTAAATTCCGTTTTCAGTTTTAATAAAATGTCAGACAGACTTGAAATTTGTTTATTTATTCTGTCAGACCGGCACATTCCTATTTTTATTAATCAAAACTTCTTCCTATGGTATTGTAAACGTCATTTTAGTAGGAACGGGCACCTGCAATACGTGAAGCCTTAAAACTGAAATACATTACTGAGCACAGAAATAAGTTGACTTCCACACTCCAAAGGTATCAAATATTGTTTGTATTTAATTAAATTTGTTTTGAGATGATTATATATTGAAGATGACAACAGATTCATTTTCTTAACTGAAATTAAAAAATGTAGGTAAACCGGATGTTGACATTGATGTAAAATATTCGGAACGGGATCGGACAGTGAGATACGGATTGTTGGCCATATCTGCTATCTTTTTAGATAACTATACAGAAAAGCATTTAATTGAAAAATGTGCGATGTATTTACATGAAAATTGATTGATACTTGTAATCCAAACTAAGGTGAATAACTTGTCTATTGCAAATGTACATTTTAGTTTATTTTCAATTTGAATTGATATCCTAAAAATGTCCAAAAGAATAGATGTGTATTGGATACTTTTATACAGTTAATTTTATACCATACTATAGAATATATTTCAAATTTATAAACCTATGAAATAAAAATTATCTGCTACATTTTACTTGTTTACAAATAAAAAAAACAATATATTAAAATACAATATCTGCACACATATAATAATATACAGCATACAGTAAAAGGAATAAGTAAACACAGATATTTACATATACTGTATTCATTACATCAACTGGATACCTATACTGTGCATTATATATGTATGCCGACTGACAGTCACATAAAGACTGCTTACTAAATTGCCATCAAAGTCATTATAGACAAGTTTGACATCACAAAAAATGCATTCCTAACAAAATTAGGATTTTTTTTTT
>MJUT01053307.1:329495-345866 GCA_002080005.1 Gigantidas platifrons
TACCCATTCCCCTTTAAGAGTTTAAATGATAAGTACATGTAGGTAGTTAATTCCTGTTTAGAAAATGTGGGAGTTTATCAGTGGCATAAAACCTCCACAAAACAGGAAGACAGACGAAGATAAAAATTCATACTGCTACAAGTATTTAAAAAGCCTGTATATCAGGTCCGAATGTTTTGATTTTTCTTCTTCATTGACTGAAAAATAAAACTGGGCCCTTAAAAATTTAGCTGGGCCCCTAGAAATTAAAAGTCAGTAGCCCAGCTGGCTACTGGGAAAAAATAGTTAATTTGCATCCCTGTTACATGTGTTTCCGCTAAACATAACGATCCTAATTTTTTGTGCCTAGCCTAAACTTTTTTTTGCCATTTTTGAACAAACACTATTAAAGTCAGAATGTGTCCCCTGTAGAAAATATTTAAAAAAATAAAATCTTTTTACAACCTTTCGACCCTAATATTTTAGAGCATGTTAGCAGAAACACAGGAATTTTTTTCTTGGCCTTGCAATTTACCACAGAATATATTTATAATCATGAACTCTATCAAGAGTTGACTTGTATGAGTTTAGGAGGATGAGTTTTGATTGTAATCTCTACATTGCACTCTCTAGTTACCTGCTTGTCTTTGTCACTATACTCCTTTGTCATATTGGGTTCAATTCCAGCTTGATAGTTAGCAATCCTATTAAGGATCTGAGAAATCTTTCCCCTGGCTTGTAAATCATCCTGAAAGTGTATACAATGTAATTATAGATATTGTACGAAACCTATATTTCACGATTTGATAATAGATCATGTTATATAATACTTGTTTTCTATTGTGATATATAATACTGGTTACTATGATAAAGAGAAGGACTGTCAATATATAGACAATATATGTATATTGTCAGCATTGTTTGTATAACCTTTAGTAACAGGAAGAAAAGCGAGCCTCTGGCAAGCATTTCTGGCCCATTTTGCAGTGAGTGCATATAAATTTTCTATTTATCGATGATGTATGTATATTGTGTTCATCCTGCAAAGTCAAAATGTTCAAAACAATTGCCTGATTGTCTAAAAAGAGCAGAAACAACTGTCCTCTGTAATATTTAGAGACTGAGTGTCAGACAACATATACTTTTGATACAGAAATTTGTGTACGTCTGCCAAGTTTTCCTTGGCTCATAAAAAAAGACCTGATTAAGTAAGAGACAATTCGTCAAGTGAGAATGAAAAGGCAATAATAATATAACACTATACTAATACTATCATGTTACTATCCCTTAACATTTACTTCCGACACTCCAATCACGACATACTTTGTTAAGGTAATGAATTACGATTAGATTTCAAGTGTATCTAATCTTTTGTAACTAGCTCTTAATGAACAGGAGAAAAAATGAGGAAAACAAAGCAATAAAAGTTACAACTCTACATTTACTCGTTTACACTGGAGTAAACTGTGCAGATTACATGAGATGTAGATAGAAACTAGAAAATTGAATGCCCCCGTCTCAACCTTATCCACCTAACCCCCCCCTCACCCCAATTCCAATTTACTTCCTTAACTTTTGGCTTGGTTCTGAGGAATGTGTAGGGGTATAATGCACAGAAAACGTCTTGAAGAGCCAAAATGGATTTTCAATATATCTTAATTTGAAAGAATGGTATATTATTCATCGGGTATGATGTAGAAAACTTATGTATAGACTTTAAAAGGGGCTTGTGTCTTAGTTTGTGTCTGTAAGACACATACAATGCCCCCGCGGTTATAATTGCAAAAGGGTAAACCAATGTTTTGCTTATTCACATCAAGCAGAAATGACTGAAATAAATGAATCTGTACCTAACAATGTGATGTTCGATTGATTGATTGAATGGGGTTTAACGCCATTTTCAGCAGTATTTCAGCCATATCGTGGCGGTCAGTTTTAGTGGCGGAGGAAGCCGGAGTGCCCGGAGGGAACTGCAAGTATAAGGAGCGTTGTTTACATGTTAACAGGTTTCAGTGGCTAAGTTCATATAAGCATAATTTTGTAAAAAATTGTTGAAAGTCAAAATCCATAAAATATGCACACCTTCAGTGTAAGTACTAACTGTCTACAAAATATAAAAGGTCTATCTCAAAAACTGTAGGAGGAGTTAGCCGGACAGACCGTATATCCTATATGGGGGCATAAATGAAAAGTCCAACTACCTGTCATTTTGAGAATATTTGATGAAAATCAAAATCCTGTGGACATGCACAATTCCATGATGTGTATAAACATCACACAAAATATTAAAGCTGTAGCTCCAAAACTGTAGGAGGAGATAGCCAGACAAACCATGTATTTATATCCGGATGGACAAATAAAATGACTAAGTCCAACTACCTGTCATTTTGAGAATATTTGATGAAAATCAAAATCCTGTGGACATGCACACCTCCATTATGTGTATAAACATCCTGCAAATTATTAAAGCTGTAGCCCTAAAACTGTAGGAGGAGTTAGCCAGACAAACCATGTTCCCTTTATGCAGCTAGTACAAAAACCAGAGGCTCCCAGGAGCCTGTAATCGCTCACCTGGATCAAAGCTGCATTCAATAACAACGCAAATGCACTGTGGTGGCCATCTTGGTGGGAGAGCGTGCCTGCTGGACACAATTTGGAAAAGGACCATCGAATGACTATTCCAGCAAAGTTTGGATCTAATTGAGCTACTGGTTCCAGACAAGATTGTTTTTATGTGAATTTCCCATAGGGTCCTATGTTAAACTAAGTTCAGCTGTGCAGCCATCTTGGTCAGAGGGCGGGACCACCAGACACAATTTTGGAAGAGAACCATCCAATGAATATTTTATCAAAGTTTGGTTCCAATTGAGCAACTGATTCCAGACAAGAAGATTTTTATGTGAATTTCCCATAGGGTCCTATGTTAAGCTAAGTTCGGCTGTGGGGACCATCTTGGTCGTTAGATCTTGACATACTGAACATGTTTGCAGTTTAAACTTAACATCTATCTCTTAGAGTTTTTGAAATATAAGATGAAAAGTATTAAAATTTTGAAAATTTGATGAAAAAAGGGCAATAACTCCAAAATGGGTAATGGGATTTACTTCAAAATTGCAGGGTAGGTAGATCTTGACATGCTGCACATTTTTGCAATTAAACTTAACCTATATCTCTTATAGTTTTTGAAATATAAGACGAAAAGTATTAAAATTTTAAAAATTTGATGGAAAAAAAGGACAATAACTCCAAAATGGGTGATGGGATTTACTTCAAAATTACAGGGTATGTAGATCTTGACATGCTGCATATTTTTGCAGTTTAAACTTAACATCTATCTCTTAGAGTTTTTGAAATATAAGATGAAAAGTATTAAAATTTAGAAACTTTGATGAAAAAAGGGCAATAACTCCAAAATGGGTAAAGGGATTTACTTCAAAATTGCAGGGTTCGTAGATCTTGACATGCTGAACATGTTTGCAGTTTAAACTTAACATCTATCTCTTATAGTTTTTGAAATAAAGGATGAAAAGTATTAAAATTTTGAAAATTTGATGAAAAAAGGGCAATAACTCCAAAATGGGTAATCAGATTTACTTCAAAATTGCAGGGTAGGTAGGTAGATCTTGACATGCTGAACATGTTTGCAGTTAAACTTAACACCTATCTCTTATAGTTTTTGAAATAAAGGACGAAGAGTACAAAATAATGCCCAATTTGCATAATCGGTATAAATCGGCTGAAAGAAAAATTTCACAGAAAAACCAGTAATATATGTTAAACTACTACTTGCCATGTAACTGCAGTTAAAATTTGAGCTCATTTTGACTTATACTAAAGCAGCAATGGACAATTGAAGAAATTTATATTTTTAGTAACAGCAGCCATCTTGAATGGAGGGCGGGACTGTCGGACACAATTTTGAAAGGGACCCACCCAGGAACCATTCCTGCCAGGTTTGGTTTAATTTGGTTCAGTGGTTTCAGAGGAGAAGATTTAAATGTGATCTTTTATCAAAATATGCCTAAATTACATAATCGGTATAAATTGGCTGAAAAAAAAATTTCACAGAAAAACCCGTAATATATGTTAAACTACTCATTGCCATGTAGCTGCAGTTAAAATTTGAGCTCATTTTGACTTATACTAAAGCAGCAATAGACAATTGAAATTTCATCCCTCCTTTTTTCTATTTTTAACTTGGCGGCCATCTTGGTTTGAAGTCGGGATCACCGGACACAATTTTGGAAGGGGGCCATCCAAGGACCATTCCACCAAAGTTTGGTTGCAATTGGCCCAGTAGTTTCTGAGGAGAAGATTAAAATGTGAAATGTTGACGGACGGACGACGGACGAAAAGTGATGGCAATAGCTTAAATGACGAAGTCCAACTACCTGTCATTTTGAGAATATTTGATGAAAATCAAAATCCTGTGCACATGCACACCTCCATTATGTGTATAAACATCCTACAAAATATTGAAGCTGTAGCTCCAAAACTGTAGGAGGAGTTAGCGGGACAAACTATGCATACTATAGTGTGACGAACGGACGGACAGGGGTAAAACAATATGCCCCCCAACCAATAGTCGCGGGGGCATAAAAATGAGGAAAACAAAGCAATAAAAGTTACAACTCTACATTTACTGGTTTACACTGGAGTAAACTGTACAGATTACATGAGATGTAGATAGAAAAAATGAGGAAAACAAAGCAATAAAAGTTACAACTCTACATTTACTGGTTTACACTGGAGTAAACTGTGCAGATTACATGAGATGTAGATAGACTTTCATATGGCCCCAGTGAACAAGATAGACTTCAATATAACCCCAGTGAACAAAGTTATTAGAAATCACTGGGTTTTTTCCCAAGTAGAGATATCTGGTTTTAAAACAGTTAATAGATTGATGGGTCTCTCACTTAATTTAGTTATCACTTCACATATACCACTATGAATAATTGACTTAGATGGCATATATAAAGTCTTTATGACAGCCATTTTTTATCCCCAAGAGATGAAACATATCTATCAAATAGCTTATCTGTTATACAGCTAATATTAGTATGATTGAAATCAAAATCTAATTTTCCAATAAAAAGGTTTCAAATCCATATTTAGGCATAAGTATAGGCTAAACTACAAGTCAAAATTTGAGAGATGACACAATTTTGTTGAAATCCCATGAAAGTGTCTAGAAAGGTTAAAGATCAGAATAGCATAGATAAAAAAAAAACATGTTTTGTATATACAGTAAATGGGCACTTCAGACTTCTTCCCAAAAATTATTATTTGGCTTTACATCTTTTGACTTGGAGCATATCTGATGAAGAAATATGCCATGCTCACTAAATAAATATGTCATGCACACTAAAAAATCTACCGGTACATTTTAACTCCACCACGGTGGGGGCCCACCTCAACCAAGCCAGGAGAGTGAGTTGTCATGTATATATGTGTTGGAGGTATCAATTTTGACTCCACCACGGTGGGGGCCCACCTCAACCTAGCCAGGAGAGTGAGTTGTCATGTATATATGTGTTGGAGGTATCCATTTTGACTCCACCACGGTGGGGACCCACCTTAAGCCAGGAGAGTGAGTTGTCATGTATATATGTGTTGGAGGTATCCATTTTGACTCCACCACGGTGGGGGCCCACCTCAAGCCAGGAGAGTGAGTTGTCATGTATATATGTGTTGGAGGTATCCATTTTAACTCCACCACAGTGGGGGCCCACCTCAACCTAGCCAGGAGAGTGAGTTGTCATGTATATATGTGTTGGAGGTATCCATTTTGTCTCTGTATTTTTGAACTGTTCTGACGATGAGATCTTTTTCTTTGCTTTTCACATTACTGCAGCAATATTTTGCTATCCTCATTGTAAACCAGAGGTGATTTTTCTGCAGGATAAACACAAATTTAGAGTCTTCAAATATAAAGTTTATGGGTATTCAGTGCAAAATTGGGGAAAGGCTTAGTGAACCTCACCTTCTCCAAGTTTCTGAGCCTCATACACATAAACTTCATATTTCAAGACAACACTATTGACTAATATTGTATATTTATTTCACAAAATACATCAATTCATGTACTATATTATATTATTTTCAAATAAGGATGTATTCAAGATAATCATAATTTGCCACAAGTAAAACCTGAATTATTTCTTGCTTGTCTGATTTACCTCATATAAAGCCATCTGATGTTCATAAGGATTTTCCAGTTCATCATGGCCAGCCAGTGGTTCACTGTCACGATTTCTACTTGCATCTTCTCCTGCAAAAATAAAACCAACTTAAAAATATTGAAAATAAGTCTTACATGGACAAGACATTTGTTCTTTAAGAGTAATTCCACTTCTATCCATACTATTTTATCTAAAACATTTACCAATATATAAACAAAGACATAACATTCAACTGTATGTAAATTATCTACCACAAAATGACAACTGGCTTTCTGGGAAAGTTCATGCATTTGAAATGTACAGCCTTATCTGAAAATGAAGATACCTATTAACTTGCGATTTTTGTTCACATAATCTAGATCTATATTTATTCTAAACCAAATCCTAAGAACAGAAGTTACTGGAAAATATACAGGTTTACTAATACTTGTATCTACAGGTGCAAGAGACAATGGAAAATCATCACCACTATGAAACCTCTCAGATCTTACAACTATTCCCATAATAATTTGGATAAAATAAATATTCATGCTATTTCTCAACTATTCTCAATCTTTTCTTCAAATCTTTCAAATATCACAATTTAAGCATTTGTCTCTGATCTCAAATGGTTCTAGTATAATTTCTTCAGCTCTCAAAATCTCAAAATTTTTCAATAATTTCTATGAAACATCCTCATCTCATTTCTCTTGCAAAATACTTTTCAAGCTCTTCTTCTTCCTCAAACATTCTCTATATTTTATTCAAATCTCAAATCATGTAATTACAACTACTGTATTCAGTCCTGTACATGTAATGATAATTTTGTTCAGAAAATCATTCGATGAGATTGGGCGAATACCAGTTAATATATTCCTCACTTCGTTTGACCGAAAATAAAGTAATTCCATTCTAAGTGGCAATATAATAAAAACATACACACGTATAGGAATTGTACTGGCTATAGCCTTGATATAAGACAGTCTCCATACTTCTGTTCTAATCTATTATTGTAAGAGCCATTGAAGGATTATGGCTATTGGTATTTATTATCACATTCGGCAATTCTTCAGCAATATCATCACTACCAAACTTGGACAGACATAAAGAACTGACCACTAAAATCCACAGTAAAGATAGGTGACTAGATACCTTAAAACTTATGGTAGGTATTTGAGTTTGAATCCACATCAGTGGTGTTGGCACGTTTTCAGAAGTAAATTACTTTGACCACTAGGCCATTTATGCCACTTGAAAGGGTTGGGTATTGTGTATCGATACATATCATATACAACTAAATTTGGTATCTCTAAAACATAATTAAAACCTTTGAATGGTCACAAGTACAAATAAGTTAAATCTAGAGAAATATGGTGTTCCCAAAGGTTTGATATTCATCCTCTTTTATTTATATTATCTATAAATGATCTGCCTTTATAAATACAATGTATATATATGGAGAAACTGACAGGAATGCCATACATGAATCTGGAGAAAAAAAATTGCACGACTTGTAATTGAACTTTTTTTGCATTAAAACATGGTGTCCTAACAAAAATAATTTTATATTTTGTAACAAAACAAAGTGAATATTAATTAGTATAGTGGAAAACATCTTTTTTCTGAAACAGATGAATCTTTCCTTACAATAAATTCATATTTGATACTGATACAAAACCATCCATAAAATTCAACTTCAAAATATCCATATTCAATTCTAATAATCAATTTAATTTATAAAATATGTCTTTTTCTCCAAAACTGAGATAAGAATCATCCCATATCATACTTGTAAGTATTATATAGGAATAGATACAAGTTAACAGTGTGTGAAACTAAATTGTGTGGTATCATAGACCTATCTCTATTTTACATAGACCCCACTGTACGTTAAATACAAAATTTTGAAAATTTGACATAGACCAGCTTGATTTTACATAGACATTGTCTACAGGTCTACCGCTAGCTAATATCGCACACTGCAAGTATCTCATGAATCAAGTCAAAACATGATTATTTTGTTCTATTTGTAAACTAAGGATGGATATCAAAGCTTAAAATCATATCATCAATCAATTCTCTTCCAGCCTTGACAAGGAAAAGTTAACCAATAACATAATTATTACAAAATGTAGCTTCATGGAATATTAAACTTTTTGTAGAACAGGAAAACAAAGTTCTGAAAGATAAACAGATATAATTAACAGAAATTTGATGTAAATTTTGTAGAATAGGAACAAGAGGTTTTTAAAAGTTAAATAGATATATATCTAAGTGTTTTAGGGTTAGGGTGTTTAATGCCACTTTCAATAATATTTCAGCTATATCGTGGCGGTCAGTTTTATTGGTGGAGGAAACCGGAGTACCCGGAGAAAACCACCGACCTGCCGCAAGCCACTGAGAAACTTTATCACATAATGTTGTATTGAGTACACCTCGCCATGAACGGGATTCAAACTCACAACGTCAATGGTGATAGGTACTGATTGCATAGGTAGTTGTAAATCCAACTACCATACGATCACGACCACTACTGCCCCCTCTAATTGTTTTTATCAATTGCCGAAATGTTGATGCTATAACAGAATTTTTTTTAATTTTCCTTCCACTTTTGGTCAACAATATAACAACTATGAAGCAATTCCTTCATTGTCAAACTTCAAAATCTTAAACACTGCAATAATAAGGACAGAAGCTGATGACAAACTCTTTACTCAAGTCTAATTCTGTATTAAAAATCAACAAGTTGAAATAATATTGTAACATCCCACCATTTTGTGAAGCAGTGTTAATGTTTACTTAAGGATCACACTACTAGTTTATTATATAACATGGAGATAACACAATTGTTTGAAATAATACAATTCTATTTGGATAAAGTGTGGAGACCACTTTTTTTTTTGCAACAAACATTACCATGCTTTTCCCATAATGTAGTTTGTATCAATTTAGCAATGACGTTATAAACTCAACACAGAGAACCAATTATTATGCAATACAAACAAAATTAAAGAAACTTCTCTAAATTATAGTAAGGCTTTTAAAAATGACGATAATAAAGTATTCCATTTACACTTACACTATAACAAAATGCAAACATAATTTTATAAAACATTCTTTTTATTTTTATTTTTCAATAATCTGAAACCTTCTTGTATGTACTGAAAAATGATTTCTCCCATTTTCACTCCAGAGGGGTCCACTATGTCCATGATCTAACTCTTAGATGTTCATATATTATATTTTTTGTAAAAATAAAAAAAATATGTCAAATCTATTTTCACTTCAGAGAGGTCACATTAACATGACCTTTCACTTATGTTGCCATAAAATTATTAATGATATTTTTTGTAAAAACAAAAAAATATGTGAACATTATTTTCACTCTGGAAGGTTCATATACAATGTATTATATTTTTTCTAAAAACAAAAACAAAATTGACAAAATTTTCACTTTAGAAAGGTCGCTTTGACCGTGATCTAACTCTAAGATGTTCACATCACATTTTGTTCAAAAACAAAAAACATGTCAAAATTATTTTCAATCCACAGAGGTCACTCAAGTTAGTTGTTATCATATACAGGGGCAGATACAGGATTTCAAGTTAGGGTGGGGGGGGGGCGCACTTAAAAAAATTCGCACCGAGAGAAGGGAGGCATGAAAATATTTGGAGTATTTCGTGTGAAAAATCATGATTTTACGCAAAAAAATCATATTTTTTCCAATTTTAGGGGGGCACCCCCCTCTGAATTCGCCCCTGATATATGCGAGTTCAACTGCCATTTGTGGCCTGGTGTGATTGATACAGGTTTTGTCATTTACTAACAGTTGGTCATTGATTTTCTCCAGGTACCCCAGTTCACACAAACAATATTATAGACCACCAATAAACAAGGGAAATATTGTTCTAAAGTTGGGCTGAATTACTTTAGAAGCATAATATGAATATGAAATGGTCAAGGCATAAAAACGTAGTCCCTTTTCTTTCCTCTTTTTCAATAATGCACTCTGAGAAGTTGAAGTCTGGTCTATATACCTATTTCATGAATACTTACAAGGTCCATGCAAAATATATGGTTTCATTATGAGACCAGAATGACATTGGAAACATTTTGAAGAAGCAATATTATTTTCATATATTTCTTTCCTTGGCCTTTAACTGAGGATAGTTTCTAAAAGTATGTGAACATTATGCAAGTTATATCTCCTATTAATGCATTCTATCACAAGAAACTTTTAACTTTCTTTCTTTGTTGGATGTTTTGTTTTTAATAATTGTTTTCTCATTAATATAATGTTCCTTCAATTTGGGCCATTTCCAAGTATTTTTTGTAAGAAGCAGAAACAAGATATTGTTTCTGTGGGATTCGATGATAAATAAAACAGAATTATAATGCCTGATTTCTCAATGCTAAATTAATTCCAAAATGTGTCTGAAAACATTTACACCTGGTTAATTTTGTATGAATTTCATATTCACCAACCAATAAGATATAAAACAATTTTTTTTTTCTGTTCATCAAAATGATTTACCTGTACTACTGCAGTTTTATCTATTTACCAATACAGATGATTTTTTACAGGTAATTAATTCTCCCACCACAATTCTTACGATTCTTTACAGAAATGCTCATATTATAGAGAATTAAATAGAGACACATCAACAAACATCATAGAGTCTCTAATTCAGACACTGTATTTTTTTTAATCAAATATATCCTGTAAGAACTAATATCAATTTACAATGATGTTTAATTTAGGGAAGACTGTTTTGCCTTTAAGAAATATTATTAATAATAGCTGAGAGACTTTGAACAAAAAAAGCCCTTTCAAAAGCATTATTTAACAGCTAATATTAAAACGGTTGTGCACTAGAAACTATCTTTTCCGTCCAGAATAATTTTCATATTTTTGCTTTGATGTTCTTCTGAATTATTCAGCTTAAAAACGTGTTCGTAGAAAGCCATGGACTTGATAAATTGTACTATACTCAATTAACCAGCCATTAAAACTTTGCTGAATCCAAATGCAAATGGGCGGAACTTATATCATGGTACAACATACAGGTATGAATGTTGTATACCATAGTTTAAGCTCCAGCCAAATGCCAGTCACTTTATTTCTGTTACAAAACATAAATACCTTGGTTCTTACTCATGAACTTATCTAAACAAACTCCTCCTTCTGATTCATTTGTTTAAATAAATTGATTTGTAAATAAAAACCCATTGTATATGTAATATTTAATAATCATAACTGCCTCATGGAATATTTTGTTTCCAAAGAGAAGTATCATTTTTCTCTTCAACCATCAACAGTATCATAGCTGTTGGATTGTATTCCATACTATTTACAAAACTGTACCTTCCTTAGACCATTTGATTTATGGAATGGGTATTTCCGTGCATTTCATGACTTCATTTCAGTCCATGATAAGACTATCAAAATTGAGAAAATAATCACCATTTGATGATAAAATCGTTATAAAATTCCCTGACTGATCAAATTTTGCATATCTATCATTACTTTCCAAATATATTTGACAATTCTCATATCCATGAAAATTATTCATCTCCAGTTTTCAGATTAAAGATGTCATTTTCTGTTGTTTTTCTGTGTCACAATCATAAATAGCAGTCAAGTGTCAGTCCTTCTGTCCCTAAGGCATACATCTGTAATATCACAGACAGTGAAGGGTAGTCTAAAAGACTAAAACATTAATTACTCACTTCTATTGGAAATAAGAAGTGATTAAACTTATTTCGAGTACCAACAAATTTGGACAAAAATCAATATATTGGCACGTTACCAATCAGACAATCATGAATATTGACCTTAAAATTCAATATTTAATAAACCACTTTACATAATAGGGTGTTGATATATGTATTCTTACGTTCATTATTCCTTGGTTACTGAAAATGGACAATAAGTTAATCTTGTTTCCCTTAGTGTATCATATATAACCACATCTCTCCATTTTATTGTGTCTATCTACTTAACTCTTCAACTGTAAATACGTAATATGAAGCTCCGATTCAAGGTAAATGATCCCCCTATTTTCTGATTAACCTTCCAGCTTTTTGTATCCAAGTTCATTGCATTTTATAATAAAGGTCTATGCAGAACGAAGCATGATACAACTGCAACATATCGACATGGGAAACTTGAACAAGTGTATATGGAAAGCAAGTATGGGGACAATATTTTGGTCGACACAGCAATATGCTGGACACAATAATGTGTTGGACATAGTAATATGCTGGACACAATTATGTGTTGGACACAGTAATATGCTGAACACAATAATGTGTTGGAAACAGTATATTTTTTTTTGATGTACACAATAATATGCTGGACACAATAATGTCTTGGAAACAGTATTTTTTTTATTGCTGTACACAGTAATATGCTGGACACAATAATGTCTTGGAAACAGTTTTTTTTTTGCTGTACACAGTAATATGCTGGACACAATAATGTGTTGTACACAGTAATATGCTGGATACAATAATGTGTTGGACACAGTAATATGCTGGACACAATAATGTGTTGTACACAGTAATATGCTGGACACAATAATGTGTTGGACACAGTAATATGCTGGATACAATAATGTGTTGTACACAGTAATATGCTGAACACAATAATGTGTTGGACACAGTAATATGCTGGACACAATAATGTGTTGTACACAGTAATATGCTGGACACAATAATGTGTTGTACACAGTAATATGCTGAACACAATAATGTGTTGTACACAGTAATATGCTGGACACAATAATGTGTTGTACACAGTAATATGCTGGACACAATAATGTGTTGGACTCAGTAATATGCTGGACACAATAATGTGTTGGACTCAGTAATATGCTGGACACAATAATGTGTTGGACTCAGTAATATGCTGGACACAATAATGTGTTGGAAACAGTATTTTTTTGTTGTTGTACACAGTAATATGCTGGACACAATAATGTCTTGGACACAGTAATATGCTGGAAACTGTAATTTGCTGGACCCACTATATTTTGGAAATTTGTCTTGTTTTACTATTCAAGTATTAAATATGCCTTGCAAATATGCAAAAATTCGCAATTTGTTCCCCTTTAATATCCCTTTTTGAAATAAAATAGCAAACATTTTTACGGTCCATCAGTTTTCCTACTGTTGTAATCGGCAACATTTATTCATTAGGTATTGATTCAGTATTATATGTCAATTCACAAAAGGAGACTTAAACTGGAAACTTCAAATTTGAAAGGTGGAAGAATTATAAAAAGTTTAACCACTCTTCAAAAACTATAGCTCCTCTTTCACAACCAATATATCATTACAAATCAATTATATTACAAACTGCACATCCAAAAGTATCTGAGAATTAGAACAGAAATCAAAACCTGTTTGTAATACTTCAGTAAGGTTGCCATGTAAATCAACTTCCTACATGTGTCTTAATCATATTCATCAAAGAGTTTTATATAAAGGCCAGACTGAAGTGAGCACCTTATGAAAAAGCAATCTTGTGAGAAAAAAAAAGGAAAAGAGATATTTTGTAGAATATCACTAAAAGTGCCATATATTCTCTTTCTTCTCTCAATAGATGTACCAGATTCTGGACAAATGTAAAAGGTCAAGCAGGTCAGAAAAATAAATTCCTATTAGGGATGGTACCTCAAAGTTGTTTTTTTTTATATCTAGTATATACATTGTACAAAAATTTATATTCAATTGAAAGTGACCTAGTTTGAATATGATGTCTGGTTTAATGGAACTTTGGCATTATTATAGCTATCTGATGATGGTGATGAAGCCAAGACATGTTTGCCTGCACTACAAAATGAAGGAAAATATGACTCACAACCAGTGATCGACTTGTATGCGTATGAAAAGTTGTCTAGAACGGACAACTTTAGTCATATTTGTTTGCTTGATGATGTTTAATGCCTTTTTCAACAATATTTCAGTTGTATCGTGGCAGAGGAAACGGGAAGACCTGGAGAAAACCACCACCTGTCATTACTGAAAGTATTCAGATGCATGCATAGTAGCCGCTATAAAAGAATAATTTTTTTCGTCCCTACTCAACTCTCTGTGTTGGGGTAAGATGAGCTAACAAAAAGTAAACATCCTTCACAAGTTTCATACAACTGTGTCTAATACATAGTTGTTCAAACTAAAAAAAAAATAAACAAATAAAAATAGATTTGTAATAATTACTGTTTAATGTTCAAGACAGAAAACAAAGAAAAGATCAGATAAACTAATCAGTTAGACAAATGTTTAGAAGATCAGATGAATAATCAGAGTCAGACAAATGTTTAGAAAATCAGATGAATAATCAGAGCAAGACAAATGTTTAGAAAATCAGATGAATAATCAGAGTCAGACAAATATCAGATGAATAATCAGAGTCAGACAAATGTTTAGAAAATCAGATGAATAATCAGAGCAAGACAAATGTTTAGAAAATCTGATGAATAATCAGAGTCAGACAAATGTTTAGAAAATCAGATGAATAATCAGAGCAAGACAAATGTTTAGAAAATCGGATGAATAATCAGAGTCAGACAAATGTTTAGAAAATCAGATAAATAATCAGTCAGACAAATGTTTAGAAAATCAGATGAATAATCAGAGTCAGACTAACTCGAATAATTCAGTGCCCTCTATCCACTGTCGCTACTCGAGGGCTTGAAGGCAGCCAATGATAAATATCCGTCATCCCCTCTGATTTATAGAGGACCAATCAAATTTCTTCTCTGTTTTGAGAATGTGCAGATGCGTCTTCCATTGTAAACAAACCTGGTGAAAAAATGGAGATCAACATAGCTTTATCGTCAATTGAAGCAAAATACGGTTTCCATTTCAAAGAAAAACAGTTATCTGCAATTAAATCAACCGTAGAGGGAAATGACACATTCGTTGTATTACCAACAGGATATGGGAAATCGAAAATATACATGCACTTGCCAGAAATATTTTTACGTGCCTTATTTTGATTGATTTCGTACCCATAGTTCATAGCTTTGGAATACTTCTGGTTGATGGAAAAAATCGATGAATGCATTCAAGCGTTAATGTAGCGACCAGCGGGAGCGTAATATAACGACTGGATTATTCAGGTTAGAGTCGGACAAATGTTTAGAAAATCAGATGAATAATCAGAGTCAGACAAATGTTTAGAAAATCAGATGAATAATCAGAGTCAGAAAAATGTTTTTGAAAACTATCAACAACAAATTAACAAATATTAAGACATAATTGAATAAAAACAGCTTAATGTATAATTATTTATATGTTGTAATATATTTTTATAGTTGGCATAACCTTGAAGGTGTAAAAACAAGATCTGTAAATATTGAAGATATTGGCAACCTGTATATTTTTTATAGAAATAATAGATCCCTTGGGTTGATGTAAAATATTTGTCTTATTCTATTGCACGTTTATTTTATATTAAAAGATATTACTGCTTTGGAAAATTTCTATGTGAAAAATCACTTATGACGGCTCACTTGAGACTCTATCACACGTCAGAGCTTTTTGTCTGAGTAATAAACAGATAGAATAGACAAAATAAAGGTTTATCAATACATGTACAGGCAGCTGATTTAAAAATTCTTTCTGGTATCAAATTTCGTCCATATGGAAAAATGCTTTAGAAATCTGTTATTTTTTTATCATGGTTATTCAATATAAATTGGAAATGAAAGATCATAATCAGGAGAAACTCATCAGCCAATATCATACAGCAAATAAACTTACTAAATAAAAGTAGACCCACGAACTTCTTACAAAGGTTAGGATACTCATCAACCAATAGCATACACCAAATAAACTTACAAAATAAAAGTAGACCCAAGTACTTCTTACAAAGGTTAGGATACTCATCAGCCAATAGCATACACCAAATAAACTTAACAAATTAAAAGTAGACCCAAGAACTTCTTACAAAGGTTAGGATACTCATCAACCAATAGCATACACCAAATAAACTTAACAAATTAAAAGTAGACCTAAGAACTTCTTACAAAGGTTAGGATACTCATCAGCCAATAGCATACACCAAATAAACTTTTTAAATAAAAGTAGACCCAAGAACTTCTAACAAAGGTTAGGATACTCATCAACCAATAGCATACACCAAATAAACTTACATAATAAAAGTAGACCCAAGTACTTCTTATAAAGGTTAGGATACTGATCAGCCAATAGCATACAC
>MJUT01053307.1:349354-383998 GCA_002080005.1 Gigantidas platifrons
GTAAAAATGCACAAAAATCAAAATCCTTACCACATGCACATCTTTGATATATGTACAAATGATCTGCAAAATAAAACTTCCTAGCGTAAAAACTTTAGGAGGAGTTGCACGGACAAACCATGTACCCTTTTTGACAAATTCACCAAAAAATTACTAAGTTCAACAATCTATATTTTTGGTAAAAATGCACAAAAATCAAAATCCTTACCACATGCACATCTTTGATATATGTACAAACCATGTACCCTCTATGCGGACAGACAGATGGACTGACAGACAGGGTGAAACCTATGTACCCCTCCAAACTTTGTTTGCGGGGGGTATAATTAGTTGGTATTCATTAGAAAACTTATGATTTGTTTGCGGGGGGTATAAAAATGTTAAAATTTTAGTACAAAGTATCGCCTGTAAATAGTGAAGTACTGGTAGACTTGAAAAATATTGAAAGCCCTGGCACCTATATTAATGCAAACCAGAAAATGTGAAAATTTATGGATTAAATGTAGAGCACAAAAATCTGGAAATAAGAAATGAGCATGAAGTTACTGGTCAGACAACAGAAAAATATCAAAGAATGAAGAAGACCAAATGTAGCATGTTGATTTAAAAACAACCTTGAAAAGTACATATAGATTCTCCTACAGTTGCCCGCGGGTTACGATACTTCTCCACTCAAGAGAGTTAAATTTAAAATTTTAACCACAAGCCGTTCTTGTGGTTAAAATTTTTAATTTAACTCTCTTTGAGTGGAGAAATATCGTAACCCACATGGGCAACTGAAGGAGAATTTGTTTCTCCCATTATTTAACACGAACTTTATTTCAAAATTTGAAATTAATGCCGGGAAAGGCACGAGACATTTTAATCCTCTAGAGGATTACAGATTTTTCCACCACTGGTTCAGCGGGGTTAAAACGCTGTAATAATGGGAGAATTGCATCTCCAATTCACATAACTGATAAACTTCCCCTGTACAGAGATGTTACATCTTGTGAAACCGTAAATGTTACTTTTCAAAATGAACATCTTAAAAATTACATAATGAGCAACAAAATTATTACAAGCACTTTTATCCGTGTCCTTAATCTTTTCCAGACATTATAAAACCCCTATTTATCATATTACCTAGAAGATAAATTCAAACTACATCTGCACTTAACAGTAAAATATTGGCATATTAGCCAAATTTTGATTTTACAATAGATATAAAAGTCTACTGTGTATTTGTTTACAAGTACTATTTAATATCAGACAACTGACAATGATATTAATGTTTGTAAAACATACCATTTTGATGCTCTGAATCTTTTTTATCCGTAATTTGTTTTTCTTCCTCAAAGTCTATATCAACCACAGCTGGAGTCACTTGAAAACTTTTTTTCTCAGTAACAATATTAATCATAGGGATTTGAGAATCATCAATGTTTTGACCCTCCACCTGTATAACAGGTACTTCATGATATCCAGTATTTCCGTTTGCTTTAACCATTCTGTCAAGTTACGGTAATCCTAAATCAATTCCTAGTGGTCATTCAAATCTTCTACGACAAATTTATTGAGAAAATTTAAAACTTCCGCAAAAAATTGAAATAACACTGTTGATTTTTTAAAACCAGTAATGACGCACAGGTAATTGCTATAAATGTGTAAATATTTAAATTTCTGGGTAAATCTTTCTTTTTATAGAATTTACACAAAAACCATCCAATTCCCTAAAAAGCTTAAGTCAATAATCCACACAAATAATTCTTAGCAGTTATCATCCATACTTCACAAATAATTCATCTCATTCTTTTGGAACTAATGCAACTAATAAAAAATCACTTATTGTTGCAGATCAGCTAAATCATCCATGACTAAAACAGCTAAATCATCCATGAAGCACAAGTCAGAAACCAACATGGAATAAAATGTTATTATGAAAAGATAAAATGATCAGGAGGGGGTTAATTAAGTACACCTGACCCCTCCTGTCCATAGGAATAAGAAATCTTCTAAATTCTTTTGATGTTTCCTAAAACACTTACTTTCGTAACCAGATTACAATCAAGCCTTATTGATGCAGTAATTGTTTTATACTAATCATAAATAAAACATTTTTTCTCTTAAAAATTATCTATTTTTATTCCAATGTGTTATCTATGATCTCCTATCCTTATTTTCCATCCAAACATGAGAATATATATCTGTTTATGACATTCAAATAGAACTCAATGTCATCATAAAAATGGGATTATGGAAGCAAACAAAATTTTAAAGTTGAAATGATTATGCAATAAAATTAGTATTCAATACGAATTAATAGATATTATCAAGTCTATCACAGTAATATTGAAAACTGAATTTAAAATTCTAATGTATTATTCATTTTCGTTGTGTAAACATTCAGTTTTTTTTTAACAATTGAATTGATGGTTGAAAAGAACATCCAATACAGTTAATCAAAATCAGTCATGCATGAAATTTCTAATTGTACTGTAAATAGCATCAAAAACATTCAAGTTTTTTTTTGGACGAAATCCATCAAAATCTAAACTTTCACCGAATTCATTTCTAACACATATTTTTTATGTATCATTAACACTTTTCAAAAACTGGAATACTCTTCAGAACTAGATATAAACTCTCCTGAAACATTTAATATTAATCCATGATTGCAAACTGCATTTGTAAAATTAATTTTCGTTTCTTCTCAAGTTAGTAACAGTACATTAGAAAGCAAGCACGGTTGAGTGTTGAAAAGTTCAGTAAGATTGACTTTAATTAGGAATACAATATTACTTCTACTGTATTGATCGGTGAACTGTTACCTTATCAATATCACACTCTGTATGAAAGACGGCCTCTCAAAATAGTTGTTTTTAGTTAATTATCGTTCCAAATCATCTGTAAAAATGGAGAGTGCAAAAAAAAATCTTTGATGCAACACCTATTTTCCTTTGTTGAAGAAAAAAATAGAATTTCTATATTCCTATTCAATGAGATCAGATTTTCCACCTGGCAACGGAATACACTTACAATTGAAAATTGATATAACAACTGGAAAAAAGAACAAATAATTAAATAGCATTTAAATATATAAGAACAAATTCAATATTTAAATAACTTTTTACAAACATTAGCATTAGCCCAACAGCAGTAATATCAGTACTGTTAATATTCCATTTAAATGTCAAAATAAGAAAAAAAAAGTATTATAGCATACAAATTTGAGACAACACATACTTTATAACTATCCTGTTTACAATGGGACAATTAAAGCAAAAAAATTATTATAGGGTACAAATTTGGGACAACACATACTTTATAACTATTCTGTTTACAGTGGGACAATTAAAGCCTTATAAAAGGAAGTAAATTTTAACAGGACAAAAGCATATTTATCAGGTAATTGTACCTGTTTCATTAACATCACCTTTACATGTACATGTAATTCCAAATGAAATAGAAATTCAGATGATAAAACCTGTCTAAACCGAACCATGAGTAAACCAAAAACCTGCCTAAGCCAGACAGACTTTACAGTCTCATCTACAAAATGTCTATGTAATTTGAACCTGTGTAAACCAAGCATCTGTCTAAACTGAACAAATTATTCAGTCCCAAGGAGGTTCGGTATAGACAGGTTTTCCTGTATATGTCTTTGATTGCCTAAAATTGTCAACCATGTAATTGGTCTACTGGAGATGGTTCAAACAAACGGAATAAACTGCCATAGTTTCAATCTCTTGACCATGAACGTACATGATCAAGGTTATTTTAGAGATGTATCATGTACACTGATGGTAAATTAGTGATCTACATACATTGTATATATCATTAAATCTTCACTTTAAATCAGAATTGATTCTGAATGAAAACAAACTAGCATCCAGGTGAATTATTGAATATATAACGTCACCAGCTAGAAGCTTTAATTCTGCTAGCTCTTGTTATTGAACTACTAGTCTAAAATTAAGTGTTGTTTGAATGTACTGGTACATAAACATTTTACCATATTTTTTTTTATTACTGGATTGGTGTTTAATGCCAACTTTAGCAGTATTTCAGCTATACCGTGGCAAGAAAAAATTATATATTATATTAACTTAAACACCTACAAGTTCATTAAAAATAAAACATACTTGTCTATAATACAAACGGCACAAAAATTGGAAGGATTAAAAAAAGAATAAAAGGCCATTGGTCACTGGTCCCCCGACGCCAAGGTTATATCATAAGATTAAATTTTGAAACTACTGTAAACTAGAGGGTCAGGTGAGCCTGTATCACTCATAATTCTGAAAGGGGACCATCCAAGGACCATTTTGAAGTAAAAAAAAGGGGAGTAACTCTGGTTAGATTTGTCGAAAAACCATCATTATCGAACTTGACCTAGATATTCATGAGATACAATTACATACCAAACCTAGTTTCAATCTGACTTTTTGTTCACAAGTTATAATTTGGAAACCAAAATATTAGCAATTTTGAAGTAAAAAAAGGGGAGTAACTCTGGTAAGATTTGTCGAAAAATGATCGCTATCGCACTTGACCTAGATATTCATGAGATACACTTACATACCAAACCTAGTTTCAATCTGACTATTTGTTCCCAAGTTATCATCTGAAAACCAAATATTTAGCAATTTTGAGGTATAAAAAGGGGCACAACTCTAGTAAAAATTGTCGAAAAATTTTCATTATCGAACTTGACCTAGATATTCACAAGATACACTTACATGCCACACCTAGCTTCAATTTGACTTTTCATTCACAAATTATCATCTGGAAACCAATTCGGGACACACAAACAAATTATAAAAAGGGATATAACTCTGGTAAGATTTGTCGAAAAATGATCGCTATCGAACTTGACCTAGATATTCATGAGATACACTTACATACCAAACCTAGTTTCAATCTGACTATTTGTTCCCAAGTTATCATCTGGAAACCAAATATTTAGCAATTTTGAGGTATAAAAAGGGGCACAACTCTAGTAAAAATAGTCGAAAAATTGTCATTATCGAACTTGACCTAGATATTCATAAGATACACTTACATACCAAACCTAGCTTCAATCTGAATTTTCATTCACAAGTTATCATCTGTAAACCAAAAAGCACACGGACGGACGGACGATACCCATTTCTATAGTCCCCTTCGACGAAGCGTCGGGGGACAAAAAAATGTATTTAATTTTTAATTGTATTACATATGTGTTGGTCTGGGTGTCTGAATGGTTAAATCATGACTTCTGACCATGAGTCTAACTCCACTGATACGAGTTAGCCCCCGATACCCACCTCAAGTGCTAAGGTTTACAAACACCTATCCATGACTGGGGTATTCACATACAAGTTCTTTATATTTGTCCAAGGCTTTTGTACGAGAGTCATGATATAGTTGGTAATGATAAAACACCAATACCTCTCACCATTTTAATATCTAACTTAGTACAGATTATATTAGATGAAGATAATAAAAAAAATGTTTCGAAATCAATTTTCTTAATTCCAGGATTTTGATATTTATTAACACAGTGTAATAAGATTTGGAGTATATATCTTACAAATATTACTATGGTTACCAACTATTACGATTTTGTATAGCTATAAGCTATAATGACATGCCAATCAAATCATTACTCAACTACAGATATATACATGTACAAATTCATCATTAGATTATTACATATGTTAGAAGTGAAACAGAACAGATCAAAACTGATTGATTAACAACATACAATGTATCACTTGATTAACCTGCGGTAACCTATTGTTAGGTTAAACCAATGATTTTGATTAACCTGTGGTAATTAACCTACTGTTAGGTTAAACCAATGATTTTGATTAACCTGTGGTAACCTATTGTTAGGTTAAACCAATGATTTTGATTAACCTGTGGTAATCTATTGTTAGGTTAAACCAATGATTTTGATTAACCTGTGGTAACCTACTGTTAGGTTAAACCAATGATTTTGATTAACCTGTGGTAACCTATTGTTAGGTTAAACCAATGATTTTGATTAACCTGTGGTAACCTATTGCTAGGTTAAACCAATGATTTTATAAATTGCTGATTGCTGATCATCATATATAAGTCTTTAGTCAATGTAAATATAGTCATAACAGTAATATTTAACTACTACTGAACCCATCATGTGAAAGTCTTTGGTCATGATCAATGTAAATATAGTTATACCAGTAATATTTGTTTTATATTTGGTCAATAATAAAGCAGTAGGCAAACCAAATCAATCCAATGTCCATACTAAAAAATCAGTAATACACCCTACTTATGACATATCTGGTTAATAAACAATTTTATGTAACATATAGAAATTTCAATATATCAACAACTATTACAAAAACAGCAGAAATGGATCAATGTATCCGTAAATTTATTAAATCTCTCTCATTTAACAACTAAACTTAATACTCATTTAACTCACATTAAGACTAAATGTGCTCCTCCTTCAGTAGACAAAAATCAATTTTACCTCTCTAAGACACCAAGTTTATTTTACCTGCACATAAAATTCTTTCACTACTCTAACAATGGCATTAAATTCATTTTATCTCTTTCAACCAGACATTAAATTAATTTTACCTCTCTAACAAAGGCATTTAATAAATTCATTTTAACTCTTTCAACCAGGCATTAAATTCATTTTACCTCTTTCACCCAGACATTAAATTCATTTTACCTCTTTCACCCAGGCATTAAATTCATTTTACCTATTTCACCCAGACATTAAATTCATTTTACCTCTTTCACCCAGACATTAAATTCATTTGACCTATTTCACCCAGACATTAAATTCATTTGACCTATTTCACCCAGACATTAAATTCATTTGACCTATTTCACCCATACATTAAATTCATTTTACCTATTTCACCCAGACATTAAATTCATTTTACTGCTCTCACATTATTAAATTCATTTTATCCCTCTCATAATGGCATTAAATTCATTTTACCTTGTTCACCCAGACATTAAAGTCATTTTACTTCTCTTATCAAGGCATTTAATCCATTTTAATATCTCTAGACATCAAGTTTATTTTACATATACATAAACTCCTTTTAACCCTCCAACAAAGGCTGATTAAATTCATTTGACCTCTCTAAGAGTACCTCTATAACTTTAGAATCAAGTGCAAAAGCGAAAAGCAACAAATAACAATTTTACAGTCACTGGTTTGACTCAACTGGGGCTCGGACCCATGACCTACCACACTTGAGATAACCATTACACCAATAACATATAATTTAAACAAGTAAAATTTTGTCAATATGTGTATTTATCAAGTAGGTATGTCTCTGTATTTAAAATGAAAAGCCATTACTTCTAGACAATGAAAAATGCACTTAAGCTTGCACTAATTCAACCTAATTTAAATAAGATGTTTGTTTGACCTTTTTTTAGCTATACACAAACATATAATGAAATAACATATAGGGTCAAGTCAGGGATCATATTTTCAACTAACCAATCAATGACAAGCCAACCAAATATTTTCAGGAATATAAATACTGAGCACACACTGATAGCTGTTGTCTGATTGGTCAATACATGTATATTTAACTATCTTGCATATGACTGGATGGTCATTCAGCATGGAGTTAGATATTAAGTATATTAACAACAAAATTACACAAACATCTAATTTTAAGTTGACACTAAAACAGTGTAGCATGTTATGTAGTGCTTTTGAGAGTTACCCTGAAATGTTAACAATTCTTGTATTTTATATTGATAAAATAAAATTAAAATGCATTTGATAAACTAAAAGAATGATTAAGCATGCAAAAGAATATAATGAAAATGCAATAAAAATTGAAAAAAAAAAGTTATAAAAATAGTATCATATTGATTTTCTTAACATCAGACATAAAACACCAAATAAACAGACTAGACATAAGATTTAGTATACTGGTTAGATTGGCTATGGGTTAACCATAAAAAGCATACTTCACTTTTCGTCTGCTTTACCATTTGTTTACACTCTCTCAATACCTACTTTTTTCTTTATTTTACTCAAAGGGATAAACTTTATACTATGGATATATATTCAGTGATTAGTATTGTATAATAAATTGACAACTTTCTTGACTGAATAAAAAACAAAAAGCAAAATTTCTAGTTTTTCTAATTCACTGTGAATAGTTTAATAGCAGACATTTTTCTGAAATTCAAGTCTATTACAGATACAAGAAAACCCCCAATCTGATGTGTAAGATGTTTCAAATATGGTGCTATTTTTATTGTTGATACAATGTAGGAATGATTCTCCGTGCTTTGTCTGGTAATTTTCAAACTGTAAATAGTTAAGTACAACATTAATTATCTACACTTGATCAATCTTGATAAGATTGTCTGGTTACTCCATCCTTTTTATTGTGAGAAGGTAAAAAAAACTTGACAGTACAAGTGTCTCATCTCCATGCATCATGCAAGTTCAATGAAAGGGAGATAACCCAAATATGTTTTCCCCCATTGAACCAGTAATATGTAAACAGTAAAATCATTCCTATCCTTGTAGTGCAGTTAATAATAGCAAATAAAAATAAATGTGCAATTACCATAAACGACCTGGTACTTTCCTGGAAAACAGGTGACACCAAGGTATCAAGTGGACACAAATATGAAAAGATAAAGAAAGAGACACAATCACTACAAAATAAAAACATGCACTAAAAACTCAAGCTGCCAGGGTTAAATAACTTTTCTATGTCAGCTTCTTTATAAACCATATAATAAAAGTAACAAATACAATGTTTTGTAGTTATATCAAATGTACAAATCTTAAAAAATCAATTATCGTATTTTCAAATAATAAAAGTTTATAAGCAACTTCATGATTTTACATGCATGTACTAATATAACTACAGCGAGTCATACTTCATAATAGAAGTTCTACAAGTAATCATCTTTTTAATCTGCTTTTATTGCACACTTTCTAAAGAAATATTGTTGTTTATCATCAAGTTTACCAACAATTAATTATAAGCAAGTAAAACAGTGATGCTGAGGTGGCTGTGTGTATACTGCCGATGTTTTTGAGTGCGAAAAAAGAGACGGTTAGGAATTTTGCATGATGGGATTATGGGGGAAGGTGTTCATGGGAGCAAATTTACTTACCGGTATTTACAAATATATTTGTCACTGATATAAGAATGGATGATAATACATGTTTAAATATGATGTTCCTGTTTAAGGTGTCCATGAATTTGTAAGTAAAAGATAGAATTCTGAAGAAAAAATTGTAAATGCACATCCAAGGAGTCACACTGATTAATAAAATCGGTAAAAGTTATTTGATGGTTTTGGAGGCCTTATGGATCAACAGACTGCTTTCTTTCCATACTGGTATAAATATATTTGTTAAAAAAGGGTACACACTGCCATTATTGGACACTGAAGAATTCCTTCAAGTTTGGTTGCAGCTAAAGACAAGTAATGGATAATAGGTGTGTATGGACACAGCACACAGGTAGAGACTGTGACCGACGTGGACACAATAAATACTATCTGGGAATAGTAAAACACATGGAGATGTATCTTCCTGATATAGACAGCTAATTCAATCGAAAAAATTGTGCCGTTCTGAGACCTCTCAAGGTTTTGCAAGACTGACGAAAGAAAATGTCTATTAACACCTTTTTGATTTCAAAGGTGATTTATGTACATGTATGTATCTTTTCTAAAGATGCCACTTTCTAGGTGAGTTCAACGAGGTACTCAATATTTTCAGGTCATTAGGGAAACATAGCTATAAAAATTAAGCTTTTATCACTGAAATTTGTATAAAGATATGATTTAAAGGTGCTTTTATATTCACGAGTACCAGTCTCTTTATTCAAAGTCATTTTAGGTGGCCATTTTGTAATTGTGTAGTTCAACAGGGTACCCAATATTTTCAGAAAGTAGCTGGATAAATTAAGTTTTCATAACTGAAATTTGTATAAAGATATATGTGTTGTGTTGTTGATTATTCATAAAATTAGTGAAGTTAAGACAATGATTATTATTTTATTTTAATACAAATGATATAACCCTCTAAAAGGACACATGTTTTATATCATATATCAGATATTTTATAATTAATTTTAAATAGATTAACAACAGGATCATAAATACTATTATTGATAATAAACTAGTCATTTTTTAACACAGAAGTTGTTGTTTTTTTAATCCAGGACATGCATGTTATTTGTTTTATTCTTAATCAACGAATATGAAATTAAATCTATTTATGATTACACTGTTCGATCAGAGAAATTGTTAGATACATCTCCCTGTGTTTGATTAATTACTCTCAGATACATGTACTACTGAAGTGGCTAATGATATTGAAGCTGTAAGTGACAGAAAGAGATGAACCCTGATTCTACAAACCTTAGATCTTGTGCTGTAATAAAATTTTCAGAAGTTAAATAACATTTTACTCAAATTCAAATTTTTGCCATATCCATACATTATTTTTCTAATTTTCCCTTAAATATTCCACAGTGTTTTTTTTAATTAACATATGATAGGTTATTACTTGACCAATTTTACTGAAATTTTCGCTCACAAACACAAAATGTTATGAAATTTAATGTCATAATATTTGTATTATTTTTTTTATTCATAGTTTCAACTTTCCATGATTTAAACACAGTCTTGAATAATTAAAAGTTAAAAAATATAGTAGATTGTGACTTCAATTTAAGATTTCGTGTTTAAATCATAATTTCTTTAAAATCTTAAATCACAAAATTATTTGAAGAAAATAATGAAAAACTTCAAAACATTTTGCATTTGTGATAAAAAATTTCAGCATAAAGTAGTTTTTATAAAAATGTGGTTTTATAAGAAATATACAGGGGAAAATCAGAGGTGACCAACAATGTATGTTCACTTACTGTATATTACTAAATAATAGTGTTTCTTTCTGTCTTTTACATGTATTTCCTTAATAAGAAATACAAAGCACAAAACTAAGGTTATTACCGTTTTTAGGTACGTATAGAACGCAGTCTTAAGCTTTAAAAGGATAATTTGTAGGTGGGGTGCGTTTTATGCATAGGAGCAAGTATCAGACACTTTTTTCTGTCACGCAGAGAGTTGCCGGTAGCATAGCTTCGAGTTCACGGATGGCAATATTCCCAATGATCGGTGAATTATTGTTCAAATAACATTAATTGTGTTCATTATATATGTGTTATTTAAAATAAAATTATATAAAAATTACATTTATTGCTTTTTCATTGACTTTTTGAAAGGTATGTAAATATTCTCGATGTTTGTCAATAATCATACATGTACATTGGTGTCGTTGTTCGGAACTAATTGTCCATACGAATGCAGGAATAACTGTCAAATGTTTGCTATCAGAGGTGTGATATTTTACTTTTTTTCAATCTATTTTTTCCTGGGGTGAAATTACCTGTGTTTGGGTATTGAACCTTTGTTTGAATTATCGATTTTACAGCACTTCAGCAGTTGACAAGGTCAAGGACAGTATATTGTATAACAAGGTGTGAAAAGATAATTGAACTTTCTGGGACACCTGTCAATATTATATAATAAATTGTAGCAGTGGCACAATATGAGTACATTTCAAAAGAAATTATAATCTCTTTGATCAGGTCTTAATTAATGTTATTACTTTTGTATTGTTTTCACTTTCTTTGAATCCATCGTAATTACTTCCTATTTCAAGCTTGACCCAAGCTTGCCTATCTTTGATCACATGAACGGTTCATTATTTGATGAATTAATACTGATTAAAGATTAAACATATCTACATATTTATTATTTAAAACAACCATAATTCACGTAAAGAACGACAAAAAAATCAACTGCTCCATCCGTATCGTTTTCGTTGCCGTTTTGAACTTGTTTTCAAATTAAACATTACCGATAAACTTCCTGCATTCAGAAAACAGCTAATTTTCGCTTGCAAAATGTAGAATAATTGGTTTAAACTCTTTTAACAAAACTAATTTAACATTTCCCTGTCTGAAATTTATCAAAAATACATGGATTAACAAATACATGATCTGTGGTAAGCAGTATTTTGCCGTTTGAACGAGGATTTCTGCCGTGAATTTTTTTACTGAATTTCCTGCATTCTATAGATAGGAACTAGAATTTTCCCAGATTTTTTGGGGAGGAAAGGGGGTGCGTTCTATGCACCAGTGCATTTAATAGACACATAAAGACGGTAATTGGAGTATATTAGACAAGTAAAATCTAAAGCATGATACAACAGTAGAAAGTAAACAATATAACTACCAATACACAAAATATAAGACACAAGCACGTATTAGTCACTATAACATTATATAATTGTTGTGTCTCCAGAAAATACAAAAGTTCCAATGTTGAACAACTAATTTTAAGCAATAATTCATCCCATTTTTTGTATTACCCTTCCGGAGCACATGAGTTCACTCCCGGTTTTTAGTAGGGTCCATGTTGCTCAATCTTTAGTTTTCTATGTAGTTTTTAGTAGATCATTCTTTTGGCTATTGTATTGTCTATATCCTTCTGTGATTTACGGCTTCTGATTACCCTATAAATAGGTATCTTCAAATCTTTCTAATACAACTGTCATACAACATTAAGCTCTATATTAACAGAAGCTCCCATGACCAGGAGCACGTAATCACTCACCTATATTTAACAGTTGGCTTCAGACTGGTTTACCAGTTTCAAAGGATATATACAATACTTGTGCACTGTCGAAGTATACAGGTAATATGTGTACGAGGCTTAGAAACGGGGGAAAAGGCGAGGCTTTGCCGAGCCTTTTCCCACGTTTCGCGCCGAATACACATATTTACCTATATGCTTCGACAGTGCACATGTATCGTATTTATCCTGCAATTTTAAATCGTAAATAAACGTTTACTGGACGATGATAAAAGTATTTGAAATAATTTTGTGTATGTATTTGAAAACAATATCCCCCAATGTGCCCCGATGAGTTTGCCAAATATAAAATTTTATTCTATTTATAACTGACCAATATCAAAAAAAATATTGGGCAGGCTATATTGGTCGGTAAATGCTGTCATTGCAGGATAAAATATTTTACAAGGAGGCCTAATTAATATCATGTTTATCTTAATATCTTTATTATAGTAATATACCTAAATAAAAATATCATCCTCTGTTGCTAACCAATACTGATACATGTAATCTTGTTGAGAATTGGCTCTATGAGCTATATTTTGTTTTCATTGAAAGAATGAACTAGAGGTTCTGGAGAGCCTGTCATCGCTCACCTGGTAATAATTGGCAGGGTAAATCCTTAGGAACGTGAAGTCTAACAAAGATTCATATTTTCTTGCGACTTAAGACACAATTTGCTTGCTATTGAATGTGTGCTCCATAAATTCTGAAAACCTAAAGTCAAAATTAAAATCTCCCATGGTAAGTATATTAGACTGCTTAAGTTTTAATTCTTGAAGAAGGTTATCAACAAGCATATTTTTCAAGTCTTTCTGTTTGCAGATAGGAGCAGCATAGAACAAATCAAGTCAACTGGCTTGGTACTTTCTGAGAAGAACAACTCAGTACATATTCCCATTGGGTCTTGTAGGCTTCTATGTTAAACTTTGTTCGTCTATGGTGGCCATCTTGAATTTCCAATCGGAACCAAATTTACAATTTAGGTAGAGGACCATCCATAGATCATTCACACCAGAAAACAAATTCAATTGAATCAGTAGTTTCTGACCAGAAGATTTTTAAAGATTGACGAATCAGAAAACATTATCTACCCCTGGCAGCCATGTTTAATTACCGATCAGCACCAAAATTACAATTCTGGTAAAGGACCTACCGGTATGTTAAACTTCATCCATCAATGGAGGTCACCTTGAATTTCCAATCTGCACCAAAATAATAGATCAGGTGTAGAACCATCCAAGTAACATTCATATAATGCAAAATATTCAATTTGTTGAGTAGTTTCTCACAAAAAGGTTTTTCAATGAAATTCCCATACAGTCCAATGGTCCGTTGATGGTGGCCATCTTGGATGGAAGTCTGGGTCACTGGATATAATGTTGAAAGTTGACCATTTAAGTACCATTCATGCCATGCTTGCTTTAAATTGGCTAACTGGTTTCAGAGGAAAAAAAATTTAAACATTTTTTCCATAGGGTCCTATGTTAAAACTATGTTCGCTGATGGCGGCCATCTTGGATGGAGGTCGGGGTCACATGACATTATTTTGAAAGTTGACCACCTAAGGACCATTCATGCCACGTTTGCTTTAAATTGACTTACTGGTTTCAGAGGAAACCATTTTTAAACATTTTTTCCATAGGGTCCTATGTTAAAACTATGTTCGCTGATGGTGGCCATCTTGGATGGAGATCGGGGTCACATGACATTATTTTGAAAGTTGACCACCTAAGGACCATTCTTGTCATGTTTGCTTTAAATTGACTTACTGCTTTCAGAGGAAAAATTTTTTAAAAATTTTTCCCATAGGGTTCTATGTTAAAACTAAGTTGGGTCATGGCGGCCATCTTGGATATGCGATCGGCACAAAAATAACAAATTTAGTAGAGGACCATCCAGTCATCATTTCTATAATGTTACAATTCCATCGGCTTAGTAGTTTCTGACAAGAAGATTTTCAAAGTTTCAACCAATCACATTATTGGCCCTGGCGGCCATGTTGGATTTCCGATCTGCACCAAAATAACAAATTTAGTAGAGGACATCCCAATGAACATTTATGCCAAATTTGGTCCAAATCAGTTCAGTGGTTTCAAAGAAGAAGAAGAAAGTATGAAAAGTTTACAGACGCGGACGACGACAGGCGCAAAGTGATGACAAAAGCTCACATGACCCTTTGGGTCAGGTGAGCTAAAAATAGCTCTGAGAGCCGAATCTCAACAAGATTAATATACAAGTTATTGTATCTACTTTGCGTAAAATTATGTTGAATTTAGCAAAAAAAAAGCAACTGTTCTAACTGCAGTCATCTTGGGTGGGTGATATACATGTAATTTGGAAAGAGAACCTCTGAAGGATCATTCTATTAGATTGATTCTAAATAGCTTGGTTTGAATTGAATTTGCCCCTGTGTTTTTAAATGAAAAGATTTAAATGAGTTCAATGCACCACAAAAGTCAAGCAATGGACACAGGGTGACGGCAAGACCTCACAGATATAATCTTAAATGTCTTAAAAAAATATATACAGTGAAACCTGTCTAAACTTTATACAGTTAAAGACCGGTTGCGAGGGAAGTAGCAAGTTTATTGTCTCCTGAAACACAAACTATTTCCCCGACGCGAAGCGGAGGGAAATAGTTTGTGTTGAGGGGGGCAATAAACTTGCTACTTCCCAAAATAACTGATTTTTAACTGTTTTATTATACTTTAGCAATTGAAGAACAACAATAAAAGACTTTTTTCTCTGTGATATGATTATTTCTAGGTTATTAATCTCATACTGATGAAGAACAGCAAAATAAGGCATATTATCTCAATATTGTGTGTATAGTTGTATCACTTCAGATTTTTATCACATAACACTCAGTGATTAGGATTAAAATTTTAATAATGGGACATTTTCTATTGACATTCCGAATTTCAATGGGCCATTCTTTAACATTCTTTGTAAATATTTCTGATTTCAATGGGACATTTTCAGATGGAATGTGATAAATGGCACATGGCCCCCTCTAATCCCAATCACTGAGCACTAATTAAAGTGTAATGAAATAAACAACAAATATATGTTTTACTAGTGATATTAAACAAATTCAACAGCCATAACAACTGAAACTTTCAATAATTTCAAGGATTAAAAAATCCCAGGAAATATGAACGTGCAAAATTGCGGATAGGGAAATAGTCTCAGGGAAATAGTTCACTTCCGGGGAAATAGTCTTTTAGGGGAAATTAGCAAACCTATGACTGTTAATTTATATAGTAAAAATACTACAACTACAGTCGGCTGAATCACAATCAGGTTGGAATTCACTACTAGCTACATTCAAAAACAGATACCTTTTACATCTTCATAGATACAAGACTGAGTGTGGTCTCATTTAAAAGTTTATACTCTAAGCTTTCTAAAACACTATCACATTACACAATTGCTCTGATTTTGTCATCCAAAATGTGGCTTCGAAGTCAAAATATATCAAGTTTTTAGGGTGTGATTTGTGTCAAATCTAAAACAATGATTTTGCTTAGTTTATTAACAACAGAAAATCTGATCACAAGCTTTAAATAATTTACTATGGGGTTGTTTACGTTCTGCACTTCAAGCCATACTTTACAGATTGAAATTTGACTGAAAATTGACAGAGTTATTGCTGAATTAGTCTCGCCACCCATGTGTGATATTTTCTTTTTTTAAGGGGTGTTAGTTATGTCTGTATGATTAGAAATACAGAGTAGTTAATGGAGTTACTAAATAGGTAAATTTTATCATTTAAGAGATTTATAAACCAGAAAAATCTTATTAACATCTTCTAATCAACTATATTTTATCCAAAAAATTACTATGAAAAGTGCTTATTTTATGTAGAGTCCGTAGGCCCTATTTTTGTAAAGCTTCATAAGCTTTATTCAGTCATGAAATTTAACACATCTTCTTCCATATATTGTATGTCCAAAAATGAGTTACTGCAGAACAATTTGTGGAAACCACACATTTATTAAAATTTTGGAGCAGTATTTTCTGTTTTAGTATCAATGTAGAGTCCGTAGCCGTCAATTTTCACAACATGAATATCTAATATAAGAAGTTGTATTTCTACTTTGTCTTAATATAATTATTTCTTTGGCAAATGAAATAACATGAAATAACAAATATAGAACCATAATATCAATTTTTTAAAGAAGTAAGTAATTAATAATTGATATCTGATTAAACTTTCTTTGCTGATTTTAAATTTCTTTATTCAGAAAATGGTTAAATATCATTTTTATGGTAGCACTTCAACAAGTGTATTTGTGTGTTTATTCAAATTCACAGTTTAAAGTACATAAATTACTTATTTGTTTGATAACAACTCCAGAAAGAAGTCTTTTGAGTAGGGCTACGGACTCTACAATTAATTTAGAATTCATGAAGATTTTGCATTTAAGTACATATATAATGGAAACAAGAAGAAATAGAAATCAACTGATGTTTCAAATGAAGAGGAAGAGCCAAAAAGTGAAAAATTGACAAAAAAATCTGAAAAAATGAGAAGATACAGATCAAAATTCAAATGTAAGATCTGATGCAGCAAGGCTGAAGAAAATGAGAAAGAATAATTGAGAGTGCAAGAAGGTTAAGAGAGATCTTCAGAGGCAAGCCATTCAAAGTGGAATCACAAAACTAGAAAAAAAAACCATCAAGATGCAAAGAAACACTTAGATGAAAAGATACAGAGAAAAAAAGAAAACAAAGAACAGAAAAACTAAGACTTAAATGAAGAAAATGACCAACTTGATGATTCACTCCTTAAAGATAAACAAGAAAAACAAAGAATTGCAACAAGAAAATGGATGATGAAAATAAAGTTATAGACAGCAAATGATAAACCAATTACATCTCCTATTAGTAGATTCACCATATACTGCCAAGCTAAAAAGGTAAAAGAGATTTTGCCCAAAACACCTGTAAAAAAAAGTTGCAGTGATTGAGAAACTTATTGATTCTTCTTCTACCTCTGGTATTCTAGAGAAAAGAGGAGTAATAGTAGGTAAAGATGTAGATGTAAAGAAAAAGCTAGAAATAGCAGATGGCTATATGTGAAAACAGTAAGAAAGAATATCTCTATCTCAGACCTAAAGCTATAGGGAACACAGCCAATCGATGAGAAAGTAAAGTATACTACCTTTGTACAAACAGCACTCATGTCAATTAGTAGAAAATATAATATCAGACTCGTGCTAGATATTGGGAAACACAACAAAAGAGGAAATCAGTGGACAACCTTAGAGGGGATTAAGAAAAGACAGAGAAGAGAGGACAGAGTAACAGATGATGTAAGGAGAAGAAGAATCAACTTCTATTTGTCACCAGATATAAGTAGGAAGTACCAAATAAGAATGTGGTTCTGAAGATAAAAGAAAGCAGAAATGTTGAATTGGTACAGAAACATATCATGTCTGTAACTGTAGTTGAAGTATATAGCAGATACAAAGTAAAGTTTTTAAATGATAAAATTGGTTTAATTCTGTTCAGAAAACCTAAAGTTAAACAATGCAAGTATCTGAAGCTTACAGGAAGTCAGGTCTATGTCAAAAATGTTGTAATGCAGCTCTGAAGGCTGAAGATCTGCAAAAAATGTCTGTACAGATTTAAATTAGAGATGTAAAGACAGACAAAACCTGAATATCTGAATTAACCTTATGTGAAAACACAGAAGATCCACAATTTCACAAGAATGTAGTTGCCTAGAGTGCAAATGTAACAGCTGTGGAACAGATATTTTAGATACACATTATACAAATCTGATTGATAAAAGCAGTGAAGCAAGAGCATAGAATATCACAATGTAGTTATGATAGTTATATTTGATAAGCTTTTTTCAAAGTTAAATTTATTTTGGTAGAGTCTGTAGGCCTTTGACAATGCTTATATCTTTTGGCTAAGATAACTTTTCCTCCCATATTACTATACTTTAGATATGAGTCAATCATGTTACCATTTTAATCTTTTATTTTGTGTTGTAATTACTGCTCTTTTGGTTTTTGTAATATGTTTAGTCCAAATTTAATACGCCGGTTTCAAATGTGTCATTTTGCTTGTTGTATAAGAATGTATATATTTTTTTTCTATTCTACCAGACCTTTAGTACTTTAGCAACTATAGATTTACATTAAAGTTAAATGGTTAATTTAGGTATTACTACCTACTTTATAATAATTACAAGAAACACATGAATTTGGTAGAGTCCGTAGGTCTTTGAACACCACTTTTTTATTAAGTTAATTTTTTATTCATGATAAGATATCAACAAAAATTTGTGTTGCATACTATGGTAGCATGTACAATGCCTCTTTTAAGAATGAAATATTCATTTACTTGTGGGTTTTTTCTGAACTAGCTTATTTGAAAAATTTAAATTAAACAAAATTGCTCTCGGTTGCTATTCAAATACCAATTTTTTTTCCAAAAATGCTACATACTTATCTTATTTTTATTTTTTTGAAAGTTTTGATGTTTTTCTAGTTAACCTATTTGATTTTGTTGTTTAAAAATAAAAGTTTATTGAAAGTTAGCTCTGTGATTGTGTTTTGTGTATAGTCTGTAGGTAGGTCTACTTGCAGTTATATAAATGAGCATTTCTCAAAAGTGCCTGCATGAATTTTTTTTTTAAAAAATAAGATATTATGCCAGAAATGTAGTGCTTGCAAATGAGGTAACTCTTGAAAGTCTAGGATAAAGTTGATTTTTGACCTAATGTGACACAAAATAGTCCCACCTGATTGTGATTCAGCCATGTAAAAGTATAATAAAACCTACTAAACACCAACTTTTGTGTTCAGAATAGACTGTAAGGTGTTTGGTTTGTACAGTTTAAATTAACAAAGATTTCATAAATTGGAACTTGATTTAAAGTCTGGTTTATACAGGATTCCAGTTTATTCAAGGCTCGGTTTAGACAGATTGTACACAGTGTTCGCCAAAAACTTTTTTAACCACTAGAAATCTGGCCCAGTGACTTGCTAAAGTTACTAGACCGAATCAGTGCACACTAGACCGAAGATATTTTTACCAGAAAAAGAAGAAACAAATTTTCATTGTTTAATTTTATACATGCATTTGGATGGTGTCTATTCTAAAGTTGTTAGATCCTGTAACAAACTTCCCAGCCCCAGTTTTGTTCTTAAACTGTTTTTCGCAGTATGTACAATACATCATTTGTTCATGTTCGTGTAAATGGTCATGTAAATGATGGATAAGACTATTTTTTATTATGCCTTTTTGATTTTAGGATTGTAAATTTTGTAAATAATTTTATTTTGCAAATATCTTTTACTTTTTAATATCTGAAAGTAATACCTTTTTAATTATAATGACCCTGTTAGTAAATGCCAAGTTAGTAAACAGTAACTTTGTTTTGCCTTTTAAAAATATATTTTTATTAGTTTATTGATAATTAATATCAAACTAAATAAAATAATATTGATACAGCTTATACTAATGAAGCCAACCCCATTAAAATATACTTAAATGTAATAGATTTAAGGCACTAAGATATTGTAAGATGTGTAGATATATATAAATATATCTGAGTTAAGATTAATGGCTCTTTGATTTTAGGATTGTAAATATTGTAAACAACTTTATTGTGCAAACATCTTTTACTTTTTAATACCTAACATTAATAGCCTTTTAATACTAAGAGTAAATGAAAATATTCAATTGGTTCCAATATATTTTTAGTTTTAAATAAAAAAAAAAGTTTACCATGTGACACGGGTGCTCCACAGTGAAGGAAACTACGAAGAGAAGAAGTTCGTCGTAGCGTAGCCAAGGGCGATCGGTGGTCCATTGTAGCTTAAAAGATCGTGATCGTTTCTGTTCATATTGTGTTTTTTATCTGTGACACCTCCTCTGGTGTTCTAGAGGGCCTTTTCAACTTCTTCTGCGGAATAGCACCGTCTTGCCATTTCAAGTCCATGTTGATTTATCGAAACCATAAACAACTAAAAACCAACACAAGTCATAATGACAGAGCAATATCCGTAACAATTCATACTGGGGAAAGTGGTAAAAATATTGATTTTCTTTATTTTTACTCATAAAAAGTTAAAATCTTATTAAAGATTATTTTCAAGTTTGAACATCTAACGATCAACAAATGCCTTTGCAACACGACGACTCGTTGTACTTTATTGCCTGTCGAAATGCGATGGGATTTAGATGCATCTTACGACTGGTTGCCAAATTGAAAATGCCTAAGTACTCACGAATAGCTATATTTGAAGGTACCAGTTATTAGGTTAAGGTCATTTTTATGAGTAAACAAGTCGGCGACTATTTTTGCACGAAAATAAAAGAAAATTATTACATTAACGATTCAAAATTTTCGTCGAGTCCTTCAGAAAAAGTATTTAGCTACACTTCGCTACTTTCAAATTCACTAGACCAATCGGGCCACCAGCAACACCATACAACTAGACCGATATAATTTTTACTAGACGCGGGCTTCGGACTACCGCTTAACGTCGAACACTGTGTACATATAACAAATAAAGCATGACTATAGCTACATATATATAAATAAAATGTTAAAGTATAATGACACAACACCCCAAACAGTAATAAAAACTTTAGACAATTTAATTCTAGAGGCAACCCATACTGCAAGTCCAAAGAGTGAATAAAACATATTTAAATTTGCTTTGTGTATTCAAAATGTGTGATTGAAATTGTGTTGTGCTGATATAATTAACTCACAAGTATAGTGATTGGCTGGTGTGTTCTTTCTATAATAATTATGAATAGAAGACATACACATGTAATTAAGATACAATCCTTCTTGGTTGAAGCTTATGTCAGAGGTTGCACATGACAATTGAAAAAGGTTTAAAACTATTTACAAATTTGATAAATTAGTATCTGATAATGGCAACAATAGCCTTGAATGTTTCAACCGAGGGACTCATAATAACAATAGGCTGTGGCAGCTGGCTCCAGTCATACATGTATATCTACGAGGGGAAAACAATTTGTTGAGTCTTACAGGCAGGGATATAAATTAAAGAAGAGACGTACATATTCTGTAATTGTATCAAGGGTGGCTTAATTCTGGGTTTTTTCAGTATTAATAGCTAAATTTTCGGTTCAATTTAATTTCATTTGTACTCTATTGGTCGACGATGCATTTAGTTTTGTTTCGACATCAATTGAGCACTATTTAAGCTGTACTTATGTTTTTTATGTGGAAGAAGTGTGACATTCTCCACATACCTTTTGTACATAATTTTGATTATGGTTAACAATAAGGGTGCTCCCTCTGATTTCCTACTGGTGGAACAGGACCTGCTTACCATAATGGAGCACTAGATCGAGTTCACCCCTGGTTTTGGTGGGGTTCATGTTACTGTTTTTGAGTATTCTGTGTTCAGTATTTGTGAATTGTGTTAGTGTTTGCTCGAGTCTATTTTTAATATCTTATAATTAACATTGTTTTGTCATTTTCTATTGATTAAATCAATCCATAAATCATTTATGGCTGTTGATCAAGTCAAGATACCTTTTGGCTTTACCTATGTACAAGAAATAGATTGTGAATTATACATGTATCACGTTTTTAAATTTCATATGGATATTCTCTGATATACAACATTCAAATCATCAGCATTGTTTTCACATCTGAAAATACAGTTTTGACAGAATTTTCTCCAAAACCTTGAGAAATGAGGAGGGTTCTACATACATGTATAAAAATACACTCACAGTGTGCAGAATCAAAAAGTCAAGGTAGACAGAAATTCGTTTTTGACATTGAATAGATGTAGCAAGTTCTATTGTACTATGGTGTGTGGATAGAATGAAAATTTATACAAGTCTATATTGGCACAGTCACTTGAAGTTTCGAAAATAACAAAAAATAGGAAAAACTTCGAAAAATTTTGGTCATCTATGATAAATAACTTCTCTTATTTATTATAGATGACCAAAATTTTTCGAAGTTTTTCTTATTTTTTTTATTTTCGAAACTTCAAGTGACTGTGATATTGGTTTGAATTT
This sequence comes from Gigantidas platifrons, assembly GCA_002080005.1. NCBI lineage: Eukaryota > Metazoa > Mollusca > Bivalvia > Mytilida > Modiolidae > Gigantidas > Gigantidas platifrons. The sequence continues at coordinate 372,068 of MJUT01053307.1, forward strand.
GTTTGTAATAATTCAAAATAGGAGACACTGCAAAGATTGAATTAAGGTTGCTTAACATCAAGAATGTGCACATTTAAATAAAGCAGAGCTTGTTAAAGTTGTGACTTGTGTTGTAGTAATATTTTCCATTCTACTTTAAAATAAAATTATTTATAACATTTCTTACACAATACTATGTTGCAAACATACCCTCAGTTATATTCAGTTGTACACTGTTGATAGGGACTGCTCCATATGAACCATTATCTTGCCTCTTATCTCCAATGGGTGCCTCCTCGTCTGCCTTTGTAACTGTAAATCTTTGTGAAGACATTTTCTTTAGAAGAAGAGAGAAGTATAATGCAGAAATGCAGATTTACATCACTGTTTCACTTCCTGTAGCCATTCACAACAGAAATTGTATCTGTCTAGTTCAACTAGTAGTTGTATTTTATCATGAATGATATTGATTGATTACTCACAGCAGACAAAACATTGACTGAATCAAAGAAACATTACCTGCACGAAGTTTCTCCGTTAATATTAAGAATTATTTATTTTTCTGGAAGGGTATACTCGTTTAGAACGGGATAGGGCACTTATCTGTCCTCTTTCAATCCAAAATTCCTAAAATAAAGTAAGAAGTTATTTATTAGCCGGTTGTTTAAATTTTTGACAGAAAGTGCGTGGCAAAACACCGGAAGTGTATGAAAAACAGAAATCACGAGGAGATAACTCTATTTCCCGCGATATTTTTCGTCTTCTGATTTGGCAATGGCCAGAGCACAGCCATTTGCGAGGTCATTTTTTCAATATGCAAATACAAATACAAATGTGTTTATTTCCAATTAAGGACCCATTAAGGGCAAGATCATTACAATGATTAAATATATGGGTACAATGTGTAATGTATATACACAATACAATGTAACAATAAAATAACAGAATATAACAATAATATTGGATATTGTATAATGTAACATAGGATACACAAGTGTCTGATAAGCATACTCAATAAAGAGGACAAGGTAGTTGATTATTACCAGAAGCTGCAACAATCCCCATCAATTCAAAAAGATACTACATGTATTATATTTAGATGAACTTTTAAAGTCCTCCCCGTGGCACTAGCATATAAACAAGTACATTTATAATTTGTAGTTGTTTAGGTGCAGAAGTCACCAAGGGCCGGTGCTAAAGGACATTCATCCTAGAAAAAAAATAAAAGGAACATATATCTATATAATTAGTCCTCCTTGTGACCAGTGCAAAAGGGCGAGTAAGAATATGAGTTACCCAGATGCAACGGTCACCACATCTTCGCTAGCCAAGGGTTACGATCCGCTCCACTCATCTTCATGAAGGGCAGGTGCAAAAGGACATTCTCCTGTTTGTGGTTCCAATTACATGTTTAGTACATTTATGATGTTTCAGGTATAAAGATTATACAAGTTACAATGTACACTATATGGGAACTGATACAGCCTCCAGCACATACCTCAGTGCTACAATCAATATGTGAAAGTGAACAAAAAATTAACCACATCTTTCATTATTTTGTATATAACTACATACAGTAATCATGAATATAAACCTTTTGAGAAAAAGGACAGCCTGGTCGTCCCTTGTTTAATATTTACAAAGACACCTTATTCATTAAGCCGTGATTGTGTGAGTAATTTCCTGTTTTTGGCTAGTGATTTATTTGCAGGAGGCCGTCTTATTTTTACCTATCATATAACGTATGACAAAGAGCCCTCGTTTATCTGTTCCAGACCCATTTTCTTCGCCTGTGTGGTTTTATCGTTTTATGGTATTCAAAAAAGGGAGGCTTCTTTCGGAAGATTTGATGTTTACAGTGCCGATTAGAAGTTCCAGCTCAGTATTTAACGTGGATGCTCTTAGAGTGGCTTGTAGCTAGCATATTCGACATGGAGTCATGAATGTGTAATTTCCTGGTTTGTCCGTTATAGATCCCATGTATGTCATATGCGGTTTAACTAAAGGAAACGAGGGGGTCTTCATTGAGAAGTTCTGATGTTTTGCGTACGGATGTTCTAGCTGGTTTATTTATTTGAAGTTTTTATACCTAGCTAGCATATGACATTGAGTCATGAATGGGTAAATTCCTCCTTTGGTCGTTACCGGCTAGGTGTGTATATGTTCCATACCATACGCGTATTTGGACCGTATGCGTATATTTTCAAAATACCTATACGGTCGGACCGTACGCGTACGATCTGCCTAGTTTTAAGAGATTATCGAGGCTTCAAAAATACTGTACAGATCAACTTTATTCGAATCTAAAATATATTAAGAAAAACAGTAACGCACCAAAGGTGCGAAAGCCGAGTTGCGAACATGTGGATGGACAATGTGACCTTGACCTTTGACCTACAAACCTCAATATCAATAGGCGTCCTCCTCTCACCATCAGGCATGTGTGTACCAAGTTTCATTTAGATCATTTCGTTCTTAAGTTATTATGCGGAAACGAAAAAACTATCAAATTTGTGTTCTATTTTTAGAAGTTGTTACCTTTGTCCTACAAACCTCAATATCAATAGGCTTCCTCCTCTCACCATCAGGCATGTGTGTACCAAGTTTCATTTAGATCTAACATTTCGTTCTTGAGATATTATGCAGAAACGAAAAAAAGTATCAAATTTGTGTTCTATTTTTAGAAGTTGCGATCTTGACCTTTGTCCTACAAACCTCAATATCGATAGGCTTCTTCCTTTCACCATCAGGCATGTGTGTACCAAGTTTCATTTAGATCCAACATTTCGATCTTAAGATATCGTGCGGAAACGAAAAAAGTATCAAATTTTTGTTCTATTTGTAGAAGTTGTGACCTTGACCTTTGTCATACAAACCTCAATATCAATAGGCTTCCTCCTCTCACCATCAGGCATATGTGTACCAAGTTTCATTTGACGTTTCGCACGATATTGCGTCCAGTGAAAAATGGTGTCAATGTCTTGATAAAAAAGTCCAGGATTTCAGTGTTGTAAAGCAAAATTAAAATATGCGTATATATCTAAATAAAGCCTAAAACAGCGCGCTTCTGTCTGGCTATTATTCCTAAGTTCCTGATAATTTATTCTGATTATTTCAGTGTTCAAAGTTGTACTCTTACGCTAATATTTTGCTGTCCGACGTAACAGTTTGAAGTTCAGAAAATTGGTTTTTCGTTGGTTTCTCGGTAAACTCGACTCCGAAATGCGCGCAATTTTACTACAAGAAAGTACCCATAAAACAGATAGCATCTATAGGTAAAATGCTAAAATAGAGTCTTCCTTTTTGCGACAGTGAACTGGCTGTTGTTGCTGACGATGGAAGGTTGGGGAGTTGTAATTCATAATGAAGTAAAGATAGTTTGCGGGAGGACCCCATTAACATACGGTTTTTGTTTTCTTGGCATTTAAAGCCATATCATTACTGATTTTTATACCAATTTTTAACCTGTACTAGGTCATTTTGAAGTTTGGTGTTCATTATTTATATGTACTTTATAAATGTTGTATCATGCCCTCCAGGCCCTCTGATTTGGAAAATAAAGTAGCTTGTATAAGTACAGATTAATTTGATGTATGAATAGTAGTATAATCAGCCGATATAGCTCTGAAATAGTTTCAAACATTCAAATGCGAGAAAATATGGTTTGATATGTGGAGTCTCCCATTGTACTCAGATGCATATATTGTTTGCACTGATTTAAGATCATTTAAATATGCATTATGTTTCTTTTATTTGCAAAGCTCGGTAGGAATTCCAACACTGTACAATCGGAGTTATCTGAATCAGAATCATTTTCAGTAATGTGTACTGCCTTACATTTTCTTTAATATTATTGATTATTGTTTATTGCATTATTATCTTTATTTGATGTTTGATTGTTATGCTCATATGAGCCGATAATTCGAAAATAAAAGTTTTAGTCTTAGTCTTAGTGCCACTCCGGATTTTGGGTATTCGAATCCGCGTACGGTTCGGCAATTTTCTGGGTTTGAAAGACGCTTAAAAATTGTCAGTAGAATGCTTGTAAATTTTGTAAACAAGGACATTCAGCATATTTCATCACGTACACAAAATAATGTAGCATGCGCTTAATGTAATGGAAGTATAGCCAACAGGGACTGTGAGCACAAAACATTACAGACTCGAGATTACTCGAGTACGAAAATAGACCAATCTCGATCTGAGTAATGAGTAGGCGTCAAATTATTAACAAGCAGGTGCGACCTGAGCTTGTAGAATGTAAACAACGCATCTACAGTACAACATCATGAACATGTATTTATTCCTTTTTAACTTTTATGTTCATTATTATGAACAAATTATGTATATTCTATTGTTATTTAAAGCACCGTTATCCCACCATATACAAACACCTATATCTTCCTCGCTTGTATTCAAGAGGATTGGGGAAGTGTGCATTGTAGTGGATAATATGCCCCTATATATATATATATATAGTCAAGCTGAGAAAATAAAGGATCTATTATCCACTACAATGCACAATCCTCTTGAATACAAGCGAGGAAAATATAGGTATTTGTATATGGTGGGATAACGGTGCGAGTATGCCAAAAAAATAGCCTGTGACGTGTCGTTACCGAAATTCGATAATGGACAAGAACTTGTTCACGGTCACAAAATTTGTCACACTGATTTTTTTTTACTGTCAATGTATTACCCACTTAAAAATCACAAGGGAGAACGCCATTACTAACAACACTTTCAACAATATTTCAGTTATATCTCGGCAGTCTGTTTTATCGGTGGAGGAAACCAGAGTACCCAGAGAAAACCACTCCGGGCACTGTCCTGTCGCAAGTCACTGGCAAACACATAATGTTATATTGAGTACATCTTGCCGTGAAAGGGATTCGACCTCACAACATTAGTGGTTGATAGGCAGTGATTGCACAGGTAGTTGTAAATCCAACTACCATATGACCACGAGGTCCCCCAGAAGCTTAATAATAGTAATTAATATGGTTTTACATTCACATGACCAATAAACTTTTATTTTGTTAGATGAAATTCATTAAATTACAATTCCAGATGAAAAATTGTCCTTTGCAAAATGTACAAATAGCATTATATTTAAAACTTGACAATTACACTGTAACAGAAAGGTTCAATTACCCCTAGCGGACTGCATGCTTCATGGAAATGCTATGATGTTTTCCCTATTTGCAGAATGTAAAAATATTATATCCCTTTTCTTTTTTTTTGTAAGAGTTGTATTTCTTTTGTAGGTATTTTGATATATTTATAAAGGAGCAATTATGTAATTATTATTTTTAATGGAAAGAATTAATTTTTGTGCAAAGGAAAGAAAAACAAAAACCCTACAGTATGTAAGTTAGCTAAAAATATAAAAATTCTAGGTACACTTATCAGGGAATTTTGAGTTTAATAATGAATAGAAATATGATAGAAACATTAAACTACCACAAAAATTCCATGCGAGCTAGGTAGATATACCTACCTTAGTACCTAAAGGCAACATAGCTTGTACATAACAGAACTTGAATTGTGCCAAGACAGAATTTATTAAGCAGTTTACCTACTGTGTATAATATTTCTGGGTTAGTAAAGTAAGTAAGTAATGACTTTATTTCAAGAGCACAGTCTAAGAACCTGTACGCCTGAAATCTCTTATTGACGTGCTCTTCTGTAAACTGCATTACAGTTTCGGTGGAAATCGACTGCCCACGCTTTCAAGGCAGGCAAGTTTTTCGGAATTTATTATTGACAGATACAATGTATCTGTGTAAAAAAGATACAGAATGTACATGATTCATTACTCTAACGGACGCTAAAGTTTCTTTGGATAAAATAACGCAACAAATTCAGAATGGAGTATCAAACATTTGTTTTTACTACCAGAAAAGGTAAAAATTCCATTTTTTATGCCAAAATGGCTTCCAATTTAGACTGTATTTGCATGGAGAGTTTTGGATGTGAGAAGCATTCTTTTTACAAATAAGCGATAAAGAAAACATAATTTTTCCTACTAAAAAATTGGATTGCAAAAATGAATGTGCTGTTTGCTGTAGCTGTGTATGTCTGTTTGACGTCGCGTTTGAAAACTGTCTGTACCCTGATTGACGTGCTAAATTTGTATTTTAAAATGTCTATTTATTTAGCAACGGTGAGGTATTCATTTATGTAATTTTGCATAAACTGTGTTCATATCTATTGACATTATCAACACAAGTTATATCGGGAATATTATTCAAGGATAAAGGGTCAAACGGGACAATTTTATTTTATCCTTGTTCAAAAGAACCTGTTAAAATGGTAAATATGACGCTATACGGCTAATACATTAAAAAAGCAAAGATGCAGTCCTTGCATCAATCAATGGTACGCATTCTGTCAAGTTTTTGGAATACAGATTATTAGAATTTAATGAAAACATAGAAAAACTTACCTGCCGTGAAAGTGTAAGATGTCAAATTCTACCGAAACCGTAATGCAGTTTATAGAAGAGCACGTCAATAAGAGATTTGAGGCGTACAGGTTCCTAGACTGTGAAGAGGGTAACACAGTTAGTAACAATAAGCTAATCTTCCCCTTGGCCCTTGTTATGACTAATCAGTTGTTAAAAGAGTCATGATAGCAAGAAGAGTATGAAGATAACAAAGGGGCAATCAATCCATAAATCAAAGAACAGACAACACAATGGCCAAAAGATACCAAAGGGGCAATCAATCCATAAATCAAAGAACAGACAACACAATGGCCAAAAGATACCAAAGGGGAAATCAATCCATAAATCAAAGAACAGACAACACAATGGCCAAAAGAAAAAGGACAAACAGCAATCTACAAAGCATATTTATAAAACTAAAGATCGAGTATTAGTCACGAACCCAACTAAATTCTGACTAATCAGTTGTCATGGTTGTTTTAATTTCTAATTATTTATTGTCTTCTTTCAGATCTATCAATCAGCTGTTGAAATGGATGAAAGCTAGAACTTTTAAACAGTTGAATTTTCCTGAAATTTGCTACTGATATTATAATTTTTGCAATGAACAAGAGAGATCATCCTTTTAGACACTAGTAATCAGGAATGTACGAATGATGTTATCAGTTTACTGTAGATTTTTTCCCAGCATTTGTCGGTGCTCAAAAACATTACCATTAAAATGTTCAAAAAACAATTCATTGACTATACAGAGATATGGTTCAGGTAGTGCCTTGTCTGACCCAGAAAATAAAGGGGTAAGGCAAAAAGGTGTAAACTTTGACACACTTGGATCATGGAATAATCGTATGGATATGTCAATCATGATTGAAGAAAGCATAAAAACTGGGAAACTTATACCAGAAATTCCACTAGACCAAGTGGGAATGGCAACACTCTTAGGACGTAGAAAAGTTAACGAAGACAGGTAAAATATTTATGAATCTGATTGAATAAGCTACATTATTTGGAAGTTATATATATTTTGTACACCACAGTACTTTTTTCAACTTACTTGGTCAACTATAGGAGCTTTTGTCATGACTTTGGGTTCCTCGTCCATTGTGGGTTCAATCCTCGTCACATTTTGATTATCTCCTCTGACTTTAGTGTCAATGGAAACTTGTCCATGACCTTCTTTACTGTACATTTACACTGATAGATATTTCTTTTTTCTTGTATTTCTTAATTAATTTGATGTTTCCAAACAAATTATTTTAATTGAATTGCAGAATGTAATTAATACAAAGACGTATCAATACACAATTTTGCTGTTTCCTCCAATGAAATGTAAGGAAACAGCAATATGCTAATTAAAATGGAACTATTGTTTTGTATAAAATGTCAATATTGTCCTAAATAAGTTTTACCTTTTAACTAACAATTTATATTTTTTTCAGGTATTTCATGGAAAAAATTTCCCCAACATTGCTCTGTTTTGCTGTTTTCGATGGCCATGGTGGATCAATAGTGTCAGACTTTGTATCAAAGACCATTATCGATCATATCAAGTTTTGGTTATTAAAGGAGCATGATTTAGGTGTGGTACTCAGACAGACCTTTATTGATGTCAACAACATGCTTGCCAGGAATCTCTTCTTTTATTCTTTAGGTAAGAAAATTAAAGAAGTTGTTAACAGACTTATTGCACAAATATTTGTGAATATTGTTCTGCAGAGTAGAGTGCAAATATTATAAGAGGGCTGATATCATAGAATATTGGATGATAATTATGCTATAAATTAAATATTATATTGTTAAAAAAAAACCAGCTATTCATCAATTTTGTCTGTAGTCTGTTCTGCTATACAATAATAGGATTATTGCACAAATATTGATGGATGTTTTATCTCTCAAACAGTAATAATTGCACTTACAAGCTTGTGCAATGCACAAATCTGCTTTGGCAATTTTTACCAGTATTTGAACAATAACCCTATATTTATAGTACATTTTGTATAAGTCTTATGACTGAACAATAACCCTATATTTATAGTATAAGTCTTATGACTGAACAATAACCCTATATTTATAGTATAAGTCTTATGACTGAACAATAACCCTATATTTATACAATGTAGTATAAGTCTTATGACTGATTGATTATTGCTTAACATCTAGTAGCGAGCAGTATTTCAGCTATATTCAAAATGAGAAAACAAGTTCAACATTAAAAAAAACTAAATATAAATGAGGGAGGGATAGTTCAGCCAGGGCAACAACATTTGACTACTTGAAATGGATAAACTGTTGGGTAGGGACAATATATATAGTCTTTCGTAGTGGGTGTAATGCACCTCTTCTTTTTTAGCTCACCTGGCCAAAGGCCATGTGAGCTTTTGTCATGGGTAAGCGTCCGTCGTCCGTCTGTCCGTTAGCTTTTCACATTTAACTCTTCTTCTCTGAAACCGCTGAACAGATTTCAACCAAACTTGCCATAAATGTTCATTGGATGGTCCTCTACCAGATTTGTGTTTTTGGTGTAGATCGGAAATTCAACATGGCTGCCAGGGCCAATAATGTGTTCTGATTGGTTGAAACTTTGAAAATCTTCTTGTCAGAAACCACTATACCAATTGAATTGTGACTTTGCAGGAATGATCATTGGGTGGTCCTGTACTAAACTTGTGAATCGTTTGCTGATCGGAGATTCAAGATGGCCACCATGACTCGACTTAGTTTAACATTGGACCCTATGGGAATTTCACATTTTCATCTTTTTTTCTGAAACCACGCAACAGTTTTGAACCAAACATGGCAGAAATGTTCATTAGATGGTCATATACAAGATTTTTGTTTTTGGCACTGATCGGAAATCCAACATGGCTGCCAGGGCCCATAATGTGTTCTGATTGGTCGAAATTTTAAAAATCTTCTTGTTAGAAACCACTAAGCCAATTGAATTGTGACTTTACAGGAATGATCATTGGGTGGTCCTGTACTAAACTTGTGAATCATTTGCTGATTGGAAATTCAAGATGGCCACCATGACTCGACTTAGTTTTAACATAGGACCCTATGGAAAAAATGTTTAAAAGTCTTCTCCTCAGAAACCAGCAAGTCAATTTAAAGTAAACATCACATGAATGGTCCTTAGGTAGTCAACTTTCAAAATTATGTCCTGTGAACCCAACCTCCATCCAAGATGGCCACCATCAGCGGACATAGTTTTAACATAGGACCCTATGGGAAAATTGTTTAAAAGTCTTCTCCTCTGAAACCAGTTAGTCAATTTAAAGCAAACATGGCATGGATGGTCCTTGGGTAGTATACTTTTAAAATTGTGTCCGGTGACCACAACCTCCATCCAAGATGGCTGCCATGAGCAGACATAGTTTTAACATAGAATCCTAGTAACTTAGATGTATTCGGCATGCAGACATTCTTAAGAGGACTTAGTTATGTCAGGTGAGCGATACAGGCTCATCTGAGCCTCTAGTTTTTGAAATCTACAGTAGATGTCTTTGATATGCAGGCAGTGTGAGACTCTCAAGACACTATGGTCAACAAATGTGTCTTATTTCTAGGTTTCTTGTAGTTGAGGAAATTAATTCATAGAACTTGTTCATGCCACAAAATTGCTGAAATACTGCTAAAGTTGATGTCAAGCTTCAATCGATCAATTTTATTACAATGCAATTCATGATTAGAACTTACTGCCTGATTTAATCAAATCCATCTCTGATCTACAGAAGTTAGATGTCACTTGGAATGTACCAGTGAGGAATTGGAAAAATGTGTCATTTCAGATAAATAGAAATCATTTTAAATGATTAATTATCCATTTTTTATCCCACATACCCGCTCGTTGATTATTGACCTTTCATGCACGCTTAAGCTATTATTTGTAAAGGATCTCATTGAAAATAAGCTGAAAGGCTTATATGGTTTATCCTTGGTTTATAATTATCATTATTTAATTATGTGGCATGAAATTTTCAATCAATAATTAAAATTTTATTTTTAGATGAATTAGACATTTTTAATCACTTGTGTGGATTGTTGATATGTTTTCAACCTAAATATATATTACCTTTACCTTTATAAATATATATTGTATTATTGAAAAATGAAAAGTGAAACTTCATTGAAATCAATTTCTTTTATAGATAAGCCTGAATTTCAGTCGGGAACCACTGCAACTGTTTGTCTTCTTCGGGATGGCATTGAACTTGTTATAGGACATGTTGGTGATAGTAGAGCAATATTATGTAGGGAAGGATATGCAATACGGTTGAGTGAAGATCATCACCCAGACAACCATCGTGAGAAAGAAAGGATCCAGAGAAGAGGGGGTGTGGTCAGTCACAACAGTCAGGGGGTGACTCAGGTTAATGGACGACTGTCAATGACCAGAAGTCTAGGGGATACTGAGTTAAAGAAATATGGTGTAACAGCAGATCCATTTATAACAACTAAAAATGTAATTACATTTTTTTGTTTTTTTCTGCTAAAATTAAGATTAATTGTATTTTCCTGCGCCTATATTTGCTTGCTGATCTGCCTCTGAAACTTTCCGCGACATTGTGGCCGTGATCTTTTGGTTGTTCAATTCACATCTATCTATGTAATCACTTGATACAACATTATGTGATAATGTTTGTCAGTTACTTGACTCGGATTGGTGGTTTATTTTCTCTGGTATTCCATTTTCCTCCACCAATAAAACTGATTCCCACGATATAAGTGAAATTTTGTTGAATGCAGCGTTAAACACCTGTAGCCCTTACCCTGGATAGTCATATCATGTCAATGGATATTTTAAGATGTCACATGTGTTAACTCAAACTTATCACTTGTTTTATATACATGTACTTACATGTATCAGAGTTCTGGTAACGGTATATGAATTTTCCAATGCAATATGTAGTGAAAGTTTTTAATTTATCTAATCAAAATGAACAATGGTTGTTATGCGGAAAATTTGTAGATGGACCTGTAATTTTATTAATTGCTTATTTAATATATGGCTTGTCAATTTGACTGTTAATTAACCAATAGTTTGTCAGGGTTAGTGATCAATTAATAAAAATGATCAGTGATGGACAATCTTATTTGACTACTTATTAAATATATCGTCATGGAAATATTCCTCCTTTTGGCTACGTAAACAAGATAACTAGTACATACACATGTATGTACAAAGCAAGATAATTGTTGACCAAAAAAATATTTTATAAATATAATTTAATACAATATTTTCTAGTCATTTCCATTCCGGCAGAAACTCCGTTTTTTTCATGTATTGATCACGTGATTTGACGTAAACTGCAGGCATCATTACTTCTGGTGTCCTATAATTATTAGCTACTTTTTGACGTTCGGAACGAGATTTTGGTAAACCCCAAAGGTATTCCAAATGATAGTCATGAAAATTAGCTACCTTAATACATTAAAAATACTATTCCAGTTATTCCCCTTTTACCATGTTTTGATAGATTCTTGTTAATTAGTATTTTTGAACA